>JAIUCU010000262.1:0-51932 GCA_020226215.1 Sindora glabra
TCAGAACCTCCCACTCCACATTCTGTTTTAAAGATGGGATTGAGGTTGGCAGAAATCTCATATGTTCCTAGGATTTGTCATATAGAAGAATAGTCTACAAGATGATCAAATATTTTAAACTCTATTTATTGCAAGGCTGCTAGCAACAATGATTGCAATATCTTCTTTCAACACATTTCATGATTTAGTAATGGTATCCTTACTTGCATTGCAGCTAAGTAAATGAAAACCTATTTGGCCTCCTTAAGGTGGTGCTTGCATACAGTGCTTGCTCAGCATGTCTGTCAAAAAGCCAAACATGGGGGGAAAAATGCTTTTTATAATTTTCATGTTGTAGGAGCCAAGGATGTGGGAGCCTTTAGAACAATTTGATCCTTTTTCTTCCTGAATTTAGAATTATCTATCTTCTAAATTGACGCTTTAATATATAGGCCGTGCATATTTGAAACTCATGTGCATAATATCTAATGCTCCATCTTATGCATCTTCCTTTCTTAAATGTTTGCAGAGATCGTACAAGCAGCATGGAGGATCCAGATGGGACATTAGCAAGTGTTGCTCAATGCATTGAGCAGCTACGTCAGAGCTCCTCATCTGTGCAAGAGAAAGAGTATTCCCTGAGGCAGTTATTAGAGCTTGTTGATACGCGTGAAAATGCTTTCAGTGCTGTTGGATCTCATTCTCAAGCAGTTCCAGTACTTGTATCTCTTCTTCGGTCAGGGTCATTGAGTGTGAAGATACAGGCAGCAACTGTGTTAGGTTCCCTTTGTAAAGAAAATGAGTTGAGGGTAAAAGTCTTACTTGGAGGATGCATTCCTCCGTTACTTGGTCTACTCAAGTCCAGTTCAGCTGAAGGTCAGGTTGCTGCTGCGAAGACTATTTTTGCTGTCTCTCAGGGCGGTGTTAAAGATCATGTCGGTTCGAAAATCTTTTCTACTGAAGGTGTTGTGCCAGTGCTCTGGGAGCTGCTTGGAAAGGGGCTCAAGACGGGAAATGTAGTTGATGGTTTATTGACTGGAGCATTGAAAAATCTCTGCAGCAGCACTGAGGGTTTCTGGAATGCAACAGTACAAGCTGGAGGAGTGGATATATTGGTGAAGTTATTGACAACAGGACATTCTGGCACCTTAGCTAATGTGTGCTATTTGCTTGCCTGTATGATGATGGAGGATGCATCTGTTTGTTCAAAAATATTGACAGCAGAAGCAACAAAAAAACTTCTCAAACTTTTAGGCCCTGGTAATGATGCCCCTGTTAGAGCTGAAGCAGCTGGCGCTCTTAAATCTCTTTCTGCTGAGTGCAAAGAAGCAAGGAAGGAGATAGCTAATTCTAATGGTATTCCTGCTTTGATCAATGCTACAATAGCTCCTTCCAAAGAATTCATGCAGGGTGAGTATGCTCAAGCCTTGCAGGAGAATGCAATGTGTGCTCTGGCAAACATCTCTGGCGGTTTATCTTATGTGATCTCCAGCCTTGGTCAAAGCCTTGAATCATGCACTTCACCTACCCAAATTGCTGACACATTAGGGGCATTAGCTTCAGCTCTTATGATATATGATAGCAAGGCAGAATCTGCTAGAGCTTCAGATCCTTTAGTAGTTGAGCAGACATTGCTCAAGCAATTCAAACCTCGCCTGCCCTTCCTTGTGCAGGAAAGAACTATTGAAGCCCTAGCTAGTTGTATGGTAACCCCATACTCTCTATAAAGCTTGCTAACTCTGAAGCAAAACGTTTGCTTGTTGGTTTAATTACAATGGCTGCCAATGAAGTACAAGAAGAGCTTATGAAAGCTCTCTTGATGCTGTGCAATAATGAAGGCAGTCTATGGTGCGCCCTTCAAGGCCGTGAAGGTGTTCAGCTGTTGATTTCTCTTCTTGGGCTTTCTTCAGAACAGCAGCAAGAATGTGCAGTTGCCCTGCTTTGCCTACTATCTAATGAAAATGATGAAAGTAAATGGGCCATTACTGCTGCCGGTGGTATACCTCCACTTGTTCAAATTTTGGAGACAGGATCTCCAAAGGCGAAGGAAGATTCTGCAACAATCCTTAGGAACCTCTGCAATCATAGCGAAGATATACGTGCATGTGTTGAAAGTGCCGATGCTGTTCCTGCTTTATTGTGGTTATTGAAGAATGGAAGCCCAAATGGGAAGGAGATTGCGGCAAAGACCTTGAATCACTTAATTCATAAATCTGATACGGCCACTATCAGTCAGCTTACAGCATTATTGACTAGTGATCTACCTGAGTCTAAGGTTTATGTTTTGGATGCTTTGAGTAGTATGCTTTCTGTTGCTCCTCTTAGTGACATTCTACGTGAAGGTAGTGCTGCTAGTGACGCAATTGATACAATGATTAAAATAATGAGCTCTACCAAGGAAGAAACTCAGGCAAATTCTGCATCTGCTCTGGCAGGAATTTTTGAAATGAGGAAAGACTTGCGCGAAAGCATCATTGCTGTTAAAACTCTTTGGTCAGCAATGAAGCTGCTAAATGCTGAGTCAGAAAGTATTTTGGTGGAGTCCTCACGTTGTCTTGCTGCAATATTTCTTTCCATCAAAGAGAACAAGGATGTAGCTGCTGTTGCTAGAGATGCATTAATCCCCCTGGTTGGACTAGCTAACTCTTCAGGTTTGGAGGTTGCAGAGCTGGCGACGTGTGCTATGGCAAATCTTATTTTGGATAATGAAATTTCAGAGAAAGCTGTTCCAGCAGAAGTTATATTGCCTGCTACCAGAGTATTACGTGAAGGCACAATATCTGGAAAAACCCAGGCTGCAGCAGCAATTGCTCGCCTCTTACATTCTAGGCATGTTGATTATGCTGTAACTGACTGTGTGAATCGTGCTGGCACTGTTCTTGTTTTAGTTTCTTTCTTAGAATCTGCTATTAATGAGTCTGTTACCACATCAGATGCTCTAGAAGCACTTGCCATCCTATCCAGGTCAGTGGAGACTGGTGCACACACAAAACCTGCATGGACAGTATTGGCTGAATTCCCAAAGAGCATAAGTCCAATAGTTCTGTCCATTGCTGATTCAGCACCAAGGTTGCAGGATAAATCTATTGAGATATTGTCACGATTATGCCGGGATCAGCCTATCATTCTGGGAGACACTGTAGCTACTGCCTCGCGGTGCATATCGTCAATTGCAAAAAGGATAATTGGTTCCACAAATGGTGAGGTCAAAATTGGGGGAGCTGCACTTCTTATATGTGCTGCTAAAGTGAATCATCAGAGACTGGTGGAAGATCTCAACCAAACGAACTCATGCGCCGATCTTATTCAGTCTCTTGTTGGTATGCTTGTTTCTTCACAGCCTTCTTTGGGTAGTCAAGATGATGACAGCAAGGAAATTATCAGCATTTGCAGATATACAAAAGAAGACAACAATGACAGTGAATCCAATACAGGCACAGCCATTATATCTGATGTGAACTTAGCTATATGGTTACTGGCTGTTCTTGCTTGTCATGATGAAAAATGTAAAATTACGATCATGGAGGCTGGAGCAATTGAGGCTCTCACAGACAGGATCTCAAATTGTTTCTCCCAGTATACTCAGGTACTTGAGTACCTTCTTCAATTTCATATTCAGTCAATTAGAAACTTAGTGAGAAATATGCAATGCTTTTGATTCTTATCTTTGTAAACTTTTGCTTGTTTGCTTATAAAGGCATCCTTAGTTGTCAAACTTCATTTCTATTTAGCAAATCAACCTCACTGATATATGTAACAGTCAGATATGAAAACAAAATGGGGTATAATTGTTTTTTTCTTGTTTACTGTTTCCATGTGACCATGCAGATTGACTACAGAGAAGATAGCAGCATGTGGATTTGTGCTTTGCTGTTAGCAATATTGTTTCAAGATAGAGATATCATTAGAGCACATGCGACAATGAAATCTATACCAGCACTTGCTAATTTATTGAAGTCAGAGGAATCGGCAAATAGATATTTTGCTGCACAATCAATAGCTAGCCTAGTCTGTAATGGTAGCCGTGGAACACTTCTGTCTGTTGCAAATTCTGGGGCAGCAGGGGGACTTATCTCTTTGCTTGGCTGTGCTGATAGTGATATACAGGATCTTTTGGAATTATCAGAAGAGTTCTCTTTAGTGTCTTATCCTGATCAAGTTGCTCTTGAGAGGATGTTCAGAGTTGATGACATAAGGGTTGGTGCCACTTCTCGGAAGGCAATACCTGCCCTTGTTGATCTGCTCAAGCCAATTCCAGATCGCCCAGGAGCACCATCTTTGGCACTTGGGCTTCTGACTCAGCTTGCTAGAGATTGTCCACCAAATAAGATTGTAATGGTAGAGTCTGGGGTGTTGGAGGCACTTACTAAGTATCTTTCATTGGGTCCACAAGATGCAACTGAAGAAGCTGCTACAGATTTGTTAGGAATTCTGTTTGGCAGTGCTGAGATCCGAAGACATGAATCATCATTTGGTGCTGTTACACAACTTGTGGCTGTCCTACGGTTAGGTGGAAGAGGTGCAAGGTATAGTGCTGCAAAAGCTTTGGAAAGTTTATTCTCTGCTGACCACATTAGGAATGCAGATACTGCTCGACAAGCTGTTCAACCTTTGGTGGAGATTCTTAATACTGGTTTGGAAAGGGAGCAGCATGCTGCAATTGCTGCATTGGTTAGGTTACTGAGTGAAAATCCATCAAGGGCGCTTGTTGTTGCAGATGTTGAAATGAATGCTGTGGATGTGCTTTGCAGGATCCTTTCCTCAAATTGTTCAATGGACCTCAAAGGGGATGCTGCTGAATTATGTTGTGTTCTTTTTGGAAATACTAGGATCAGGTCCACAATGGCAGCTGCACGTTGTGTTGAACCTCTGGTCTCTCTCCTTGTAAGTGAGTTTAGTCCTGCTCAGCATTCAGTTGTCCGTGCATTAGATAGGCTTGTTGAGGATGAGCAACTGGCAGAGCTTGTTGCTGCACATGGTGCAGTTATTCCTCTTGTTGGCCTTTTGTATGGTAGGAATTATGTGCTACATGAGGCCATTTCCAGAGCTCTGGTCAAGTTAGGGAAAGATAGGCCTGCTTGTAAGGTGGAAATGGTGAAAGCTGGTGTTATGGAAAGCATACTCGATATACTCCATGAAGCACCTGATTATCTATGTGCTGCTTTTGCAGAACTGCTGCGTATATTGACCAATAATGCTAGCATAGCTAAAGGACCATCTGCTGCTAAAGTTGTTGAACCCCTATTTTTGTTACTGACAAGACAAGATTTTGGGCCTGATGGACAGCATAGTGCATTGCAGGTTTTGGTTAATATCTTGGAGCATCCCCAGTGTCGTGCTGACTATTCATTGACTTCTCACCAAGCCATTGAACCACTTATTCCCTTGCTCGATTCTCCAATATCTGCAGTTCAACAGTTGGCTGCTGAGCTTCTTTCACACCTTCTCATGGAAGAACACCTTCAGAAGGATACAATCACGCAGCAAGTAATTGGTCCCCTTGTACGAGTTCTTGGTTCTGGTATACACATACTACAGCAGAGAGCTGTAAAGGCTCTAGTTAGCATTGCCCTCACATGGCCAAATGAAATTGCAAAAGAGGGTGGTGTTATTGAACTTTCTAAGGTGATCTTGCAAGCTGATCCTTCCCTTCCCCATGCTTTATGGGAGTCTGCTGCCTCTGTTTTGGCAAGTATTCTGCAATTTAGTTCTGAATTCTACTTGGAAGTGCCTGTTGCTGTGTTGGTGCGGTTGCTTCGATCTGGCTCAGAGAGCACTGTCATTGGTGCATTAAATGCTCTTCTGGTGTTGGAGAGTGATGATGGAACTAGTGCAGAAGCAATGGCTGAAAGTGGTGCCATAGAAGCTCTCTTAGAGCTTTTAAGGTCTCATCAGTGTGAGGAAACTGCTGCAAGACTCTTGGAAGTATTGTTGAACAATGTGAAGATAAGAGAAACAAAAGTTACTAAATCAGCCATCCAACCATTATCACAATATCTGTTGGACCCACAGACTCAGGCACAGCAGGCAAGATTGTTGGCGACTTTGGCTCTTGGTGATTTATTCCAGAACGAGGCTCTTGCTCGGACAGCTGATGCGGTTTCTGCTTGTCGTGCTTTAGTGAATGTGCTTGAAGACCAGCCGACAGAAGAAATGAAAGTAGTAGCAATATGTGCTTTGCAAAACCTTGTAATGTACAGTCGATCAAATAAAAGAGCAGTGGCTGAGGCAGGTGGTGTTCAGGTTGTGTTGGATCTGATAGGTTCAAGTGATCCGGAAACATCTATTCAGGCTGCAATGTTTGTTAAGCTGCTCTTCTCTAATCATACTATTCAGGAATATGCTTCTAGCGAAACTGTCAGGGCAATTACTGGTGAGTTTTTCTTTGCTTATCATAAAGTGTTTACAGTTTGGCCAGCTGAGGCCCTGCATTCTTATATTATTATGGACAACTGCATGATTATATATCCTTGTTTTCCTTGCTTGAAAGTTGTAAGGCATATTTTGTTACCTTTGAGTTTTCATGGGTCACTCTGCTGTAGATCTTTAACCTTACATTGGTTATTTGACAACAGCAGTAAATGCTTTTTGGTACATTTAAGTAAAGAGCTTGACGTTATTTTTACATTAACTAATCTATAAGATAGGATGAACTCAAAATTATATACTGTTACACATGGAGAATCTGATATATCTTTTGGATGATAGCAGCGCAATGTTTTACTATTAATGATTGATCATAAAACCTAAACATTAGCAAAATAGCAGAATGAACACAGTGGACTTGCAAAGAGATTGGGGATCTCTTCTTAGTTGATGCATTTTCCTTTTTTTTTTGTGATCATTTTTGTTTTAAGATTTTCCTAAGATGATATCCAGTCCTCTGGTTATGTAACTACTTTCTGCCTTCTTAATGGTACCTCTTTTTTAATCCAAAAAAAAAAAAAAGGAAGGAAAAAAGAACACATCACTGTTTCTAGTGCCCCTGCCAACTCTCTAGTTTTTGAAATATGAGCCCTCCCCCTGTAGCAACTGTAGATGCTTTGGGATATGTTTTCCATCAATGTAACACACAAATCATGGTTTGAACCTCAAGACCTAAATTATATGGAATTAATGGGCCCTTTTAATCAAATTTGGTGGATGATGCTATCTGTTGTTCATGCAAACAAGAACAGGCCTTTTTCTCAGTCTCCCTTTTTCTCTGTTGAATGTGTTTTGGTATTATCTTTACAAATTTCATATATTCTTGCAGCTGCTATTGAAAAGGATTTATGGGCTACGGGAACTGTGAATGACGAGTATTTGAAAGCCTTAAATTCTCTATTTAGCAACTTCCCCCGGCTGAGAGCAACAGAACCAGCAACACTTAGCATTCCTCATCTGGTTACATCCTTAAAGACGGGTTCAGAAGCCACTCAAGAAGCTGCCTTGGATGCACTTTTTCTTCTCAGGCAAGCTTGGTCAGCATGCCCTGCAGAAGTTTCAAGAGCTCAGTCAATTGCAGCTGCAGATGCCATTCCTTTGCTGCAGTACTTAATCCAGTCTGGTCCACCCCGGTTTCAAGAGAAGGCTGAGTTTTTATTGCAGTGTTTGCCTGGGACATTAGTTGTGATCATAAAGCGTGGTAACAACATGAAGCAGTCGGTAGGAAACCCCAGTGTGTTCTGTAAGCTTACACTTGGGAATACTCCTCCTAGGCAGACGAAGGTAAAATAAATTGCATTTTTTTCTTTTAATTATTCAATACCTATCTTCGATCTTCCTCCTTTATTATTTGGTTTAGGGATTTTAGTGTTTGATTGTTTCCTTTTTTTTCAAAAATAATTTCCTTTTTTTTAATAAAAAAAGAGTCTGTTTGAAAATATATTTTTAGAATCTATTTTTAAAAATTGTAACTCTAAATGTGTATCTTAAAACTTGATTGCTTATTTTGAATGTCAATTTTATAATTAAATAAAATATTTCCTTATTTGTAACACATACCACCCTCTATTCTTTGTTTTCCTTTAAGCCCAAAATAATTTTTGAAAAATAAAAAACAATTTTTAAAATTACAAAAACAAAAATATATCAAACTTATTTTATTTTATTTTTCTTTAGAGGTTGAGGGGTTAAAAGATATCGTATATATGCATATGTGACTCTGTATGCACTAGTATCGAGCTGACGGTTGGAAAATCTGGACAGGAGTTATAGATTCCATTAAAATATGGAAGGAGACTGGCAGTTGTAATGCCTCTTCCTGTCAGTCGGGCACAAGTTTTGATTGTGAATGCTTTTTCTTTGCTTGGAGAAGTTAATGAAGTCAGAAAATATATTGATTATAACTATTAAAATGTGCACATCAGGTGGTTTCAACTGGCCCCAATCCGGAGTGGGATGAGAGCTTTTCATGGTCCTTTGAGAGTCCTCCAAAAGGCCAGAAGCTCCATATTTCTTGCAAGAATAAGAGCAAAATGGGAAAGGTAAAAGGGATGAAACGTAGTAATTTTATCAGGACTTATCTTTTTCAATTTTTTTTTTATTTTTAAAAACATCACTGAAACTATGTATTGTGACTATGACAGAGTTCGTTTGGGAAAGTAACAATCCAAATTGATCGGGTTGTAATGTTGGGAGCAGTGGCTGGAGAATACACACTACTGCCGGAAAGTAAAAGTGGCCCTTCAAGGAATTTAGAAATAGAATTTCAGTGGTCCAACAAGTGATACCCATGACCGAGTTTTGTTTATCTACAAATTGGGTCTAAGGAAATAGTCCCACATAGATTCATTTGTCACCATATTCTTTTGTAACTTTGTCCTTCTTCGTTGTCTTGTATGATTTTTGCATGTTGTCAATTCGAAAGAAGAATAATGAGAATGCTTATGCCTTTTTGGGGTTGTACATCTTTATTTTGATTGTCACAAGGTCCAATGTAATATAGCAATGGCATGAAGTTTGTCATATGCGATTTGTTGATTTGCTTATAATCACATGGCATTGACGGTTATCTCCCTTTTCTCCAACAATTCCTAGCATTTGCTTGCAGAAACATCAAAAAATAATCTTACAACAATTCGATTATGGCTGTTTTCAGGCTTCATTTCACGATAATGACGCAGTTAGGGGAGTTTACAATCCCAAACCAGCTCCTAGACAGTGCGGTTATTTGGAGTGGACGTATGGAAGAAGGAAAATATGATTGATATGAGAGAAAGAGAGTCTTCCCTCACGTTTGGATGAAGAGATAAAAAGAACACGAGAAAAGTGGACTGGGATATATATTTTTAGTTGTTTGATCTAGTTTAAAAATAAGAGAAGAAAAATTTCTGCATAAAGTTTCAATTATAACATTATTTATTTGTTTATGATTGTATGCTTCACTAAGAGTTGGTTATATTATTTAAGGGCAATTCTACGGTATTCCGGGAGTTTCAAATTCGGGGTGATGTGGTATTTTGAACCATTGGATGAGATTACCAAAATTCTTAGTAATCTCATCCAATGGCTTGCATTGTGCCACGTACCCTGGTTTGAAACCCACCGGGTACCATAGTAAGCACCATTATTTAAATTTCTAAAAAATACCATTTTTAGACAAAAGGTTAAGAATGGTTGGAAAAGAAGATTTCTTCTTCAAATTTATTTTACTTTCAGTTAATCTTTGGAATGAAAATATTTTTGTGGCCCCAAAATTTTCTTCCAAGCTTTCATTCATTCTATATTTACCTTGCTTTTAAAAGAATGAAGTGATTTTCTCCTCCTCATCTTCACTCCTCAAATCCCTTCGTCTTCTCAGCCCCCCCCCCCCAACCAAAAAAAAAATCCCTTTGTCCTCAAGTTAAATCCTCACCCAAACAAAAAGTAAAGGTATGACTGACGCTATTGTGGGAATCATAAACTTGTTGCATCTACTTGACTGAAAAATGAATATAAGCAAGTGTAGCCAGTATTAATCTTAATAAATTAAGTTAATTTAAATCAAATTATATCAAATATATAAAAGTGTAAAAGTAATAGTTTATAAGGAGAGAATATAAATTGATTTTATTCTAAGAATGTCTATGATAAACGTTTTATCCATTCATTTAAATAGTATATATATATGAATGAATTTGGATTCAATAAAAGGTGGATAATTAAATGAATTCATAACTATTCATCTATTTTATCGCCCTTAATTTTCTCTCAGACTTTTAATCTTTATAACTCCATTACCCTTAAAACACATTCTTCCCTACTTCATTCTCGTCTATGTTTCGAAATTATTTTCTAAGTGCAAATTTAATAACTACTGAGAATGACAGAATGTACAATCGGAAAATTTCAATTGTAACCACTTGAAATAAAAAGTATGGTTAAAAATGATTTTGTAGGTTCAATCTATTTTAGATTAGTATTTTGCATAATAAATTGCTTTGTTAAATAAAATTAGTCTATGTCTTAATTGACTATAATTGGCCTTTATTTTAGACACTAATTTTTAAGTTCATGATTCACCATTTAAATGTTAACTTATGAAAATTCCTTTTGAGATTGGCTAAGAGTATGTTTATTTTAGAAGAAAAATATTTTTTATAAAATTATAATCTTATATACCTGTACTTATACTTATAAAATATTAAAATAATAAAAAATATTCTATTTCTCAAATGCTAAGTTAGAAAATGTGACGAAAAACAATATTCTTGATCAAAGTTGTACTACCATGACACTATATATAATTTTGAGAAAAATAAATGGATCTTCCTTTGTTTGTCAAAATTATACAAACATCTCACAATTTTATCAAAAATCTACTACTAAATTTATTTTAAAATTTTCATTTAGCGAATACCCATTTTAAAAAATTCTATTCAAAGAATGTTTGTTTTAATCTTTAAAATATAGTTGATAATACCCTAATTTCCAACTAACCTAAATCTAATCTGTTTAGCATAACTTATAACCAATTGATCCAGTGTCAGCTGAAGCAATCCATAATGGGTGCATGTCACCTGGGCAACCTAACAACTATTAGGCCTAGGTACATGATCAATTAATTTATATAAGTGCAAACATTTGCTATAATAATTACTCATTAAATCATTTATTACCATATTAACTAAAGCCACCTTACTATATATATTAAATATACATCCTATAAAAGGGATTTTACCTTTATTCTCTTTTTTTGCACTCATTTATAAGATTATTGACTTAGTCATCAGAGGATCTAAGGAAGACCTCCATTTATTGCCTTTAACAATATTGCAGGTCCTATTATGAAGATTAAAACTTATCTGAACAAATTAGGAGTTATCCTTCTACCATTTATGAGCTATTCAACCACAATTCTCAATTGAAAAAAGACTTTCTTCTTTTTTAATTATCATTGCAAAGGATTAAAACATTACCAATTCACTGGGGGTCTTTAGAATTTCCTAAATTCTTTCATAGTTTGTTGAATGTGTGCATCAATAGTTGCAAAATTGTTAATATTCCTAGCAAAGGTGGCTACACACATGGTATTAAGACTGCAAGCTTAGGAACATATTTTTAAGGCTATAGTTGAAGTGTTCAAAGTTACATGATTAGCATACAATCTTTGACCATGTCTGTAGAGATTTTGTCTTGATTTTTTGTTATTTACTAGTTGTTATCACTAGTAGATAAAGTTTAGGAAGTTTGTTGCATTTATTTCTATTTTTCTATTACAAACTTATGTGTTTAGGCTAATCATTATTCTATGAAAATTGAATCTTCTCTTAATTTTTTCTTTTATTTTTTATATGCTCTCCTCTTTTTATTCTTAGTTGAGTTTAACTAGGTTTAAATTATGATAAATTGGTATCCAACCTTTCTTTTTAAAAGGATTTATGAGTGAACTGAGTGAATCCCATTAAAAATAAAAAACTTAAACACTTTGCTTCAAATCATCAAATAAATGGATTTTGAAACATTGTTCATAGCACTAACACTACCTGTGTTAAATGGTGACAATTATTATGTTTAGTTAGTCAAAATGGAGGCATATCTAGATGTAAGTGATTTTTGGGAAGTTATTGTGGAAGACTACAAAGTTCCTCATTTGCTAACAATTTAACATTGGCTCAGCTTATAAATCATAAAGAAAAGAAAGTAAGGAAGTCAAAAGCAGAGCTTCTTTATTTGTTACAATCTCATCGATAATTTTCACCATAATCATAACCATGAAATCAACATTTGAAATCTAAAATTTCATTAAGGATGAATATGAAGGAGATAAAAAGATAAAAGGAATACAAGTGTTAAATTGGTTAGAGAATTTAGATAAAAAAATGAAGGAGTTAAAGACAATCAATAAATATATTGATAGACTTTTTAGCATTGTTAATTAGGTAAGATTGCTTGGTTTTGATTTTTCTAATTCTAGAATAGTTCAAAAAACACTTGTGACTATCTTTGAAAGATTTGAAGCTACTATTTCTCCTTGGAAGATACATTAAAGATCTGTCAAAGATCACCTTGGTAGAACTTCTAAATGCTTTGTAGATCTCAGAACAAAGAAGAATAATAAGGGTTTTAGGTTCTATGTAAGGAGCATTGCAAGCTAAATTGCAAATCAACGAAGGAGAAAAAGGCAAGATAAAAGAGAAGAATTCTAGTACACAAGAAGTAGTTACTAGCACCAGTAATGTTGGAGAAAAAACAAAGAATTTCTTCCTTGCAAACATTGTAGCAAAAAAGGTCATTCCTCTTTTAAGTGTTAGAAAAGACCTAATGTAAGTGTGATAAGTGCAACAAGTTAAAGCATCATGAAAAAATTTGCAAAAGTAATTTTCAGCAAAAGAATAAGGCTTAAGTTGCAAATAAGTAAAAGGAGGAAGAGTAGTTGTTTATAGTAACTTTTTTTTACAACTAGTAGCTTAAGTAAATATTGGTTAGTAGATAATGGTTATACAAATCACATAACCTATGACCATGAGCTTTTTTGAGAGATGGATAAATCAAAGATATTAAAAGTCAGAATTAGTAATGGTGAACTCATTATTGTTAAAAGAAAAGGAATTATAACCATTGAAAGTTGCATAAGTATGAAATTAATTATCGATGCTTTGTATATACCTGATATTGACCAAAACTTGCTAAATGTGGGACAATTAATTGAGAAGGAATTTAAAGTTGTCTTTGAAAATAAGCAATGTTTGATCAAGGATGCTAATGATAAGGAAGTTTTGAAAATTAAAATAAGAGGAAAAAGCTTCTCATTAGTTTAGTGAAAAAGGAGTAACCAGTTTATCCTATTACTATAAGTAACATAAAGACTTGACACAAGGGGTTAGGCTGTTTTCATCATGTTGAAGTGTTAAATATGCAAAGGAAGGGGCTAGTTCAAGGCTTACCTTACTTAGAAGCTTAATTACCAAGTTGTAAGGCTTGTTAAGATGGCAAGCAAGTAAGAATACCTTTCAAACAAATAGCCTGGAAAGCAATTGAGAGGTTGTAATTAATTCACACAGATTTGATAGGACCTTAAAGGATTTCTTCACTTAAAAGGCGTAAATATTATATTACTTTCATAAATAATTTCACTAGAATATGCTAGATTTCTTTTTTTAGGTTCAAGTCAAAGGTTGTAGGTGTGTTTTGGAGATTTAAGCAATGGATTGAGAACTAAAGTAGTTATAAGATCTAAGTTTTGAAGTTTGATAATGGTAAGGAATACATCTTAGAACAATTCAATCAATATTGTGAGAAGACAGGCATTAAGCATCAATTTATAGCTTTACACACTTCTTAATAGAATGGAGTTAGTGAAAGAAAGAATAAGATGATAATGGAAATGGTCAAATTTATGTTTTATAATAAAAGGTTGCTTAAAGAGTATTAAATAGAGGCTATAAATGTTGTAGTATTTTTGCTAAACAAACTTTCTACCAAAGTAGTAAATGGGAAAACTTCTTTTAAGGCTTGGTATGGTTATAAGTTTTCATTGAAAAATTTTAAAGTATTTGGATGCTTGTATTTTATTATGTGCTTTATAGGATATAGCTCAATATTTAAGGCTTATAGATTTTTTTTTACCTTAAACAAGGAAAGTTATAATGAGTAGGGATGTATACTTCATACATAATGAGCAATAGAGTTAGAATAATGTAAAAAAGAAGTTAATTGCTGATCTTTTACAAAATTAGGATGAATTAGTTAATGAGTTTCTTGTAAGAGGCACTAAATTACTCTTTGATATTTATAAAAAATGTAGTATTGTTGTTCTTGAACTAGTAAGGTATTGGGAAGCAAAAAAAAAAAAAAAGATCCCAAGTGGAGGGCTATAATAAGGGAGAAGCTCTCCATGATTAAAAGAAAAATAAAACTTAAAAACTAGCAAAAAGACCTAAATATAAAAAAGTTATTGGAGTCAAGTGGGTGTTTAGAATAAAGCGAAATGTAAATGGCTTAATCAATAAGCATAAAACAAGGTTAGTGGTAAAAGGGTATGGTCAAATTTTTAGAGTAGATTTCTTTAATACATTTGCTCTTATTGCAAGGGTAAATACTATTAAGGTGTTGCTAGCCATTGCAACATAGAAGGGTTAGAAAACTTACTAACTTGATATTAAGTTAGCATTTTTAAATGGATTTTTGGAAAAAGAAATCTATGTTTAACAACCTAAAAACTTTGCTATGAAAAGGCATGAAGATAAGGCCTATCTATTAAATAAGGCTTTATATGATTTAAAGCAAGCCTTGAGAGCTTAGTACAATAGGATCAATAAGTACTTATTGAAACTAAGCTTTATTAACAGTCATAGTGAATCCACTTTGTATATCAAAGGTGATCAAGCTAATTTTATTGTGATATCCTTATATGTTAATGATCTCTTGATTACAAGTAACAATGTTAAACTCATTCAATAGTTCAAGAAAGACATGATGCAAGTCTTTAAGATAACAAACATAGGAGAAATGTTTTACTTCCTTAAAATGGAGATTAAATAGAAAAAGGATGAGGTTTTCATCTATTAGAGGAAGTATGCAAAGGAAATCCTAAAGAAATTTAACATGGAGAATTGTAAAAGCACGAGCACTTCTATGTGTCAAAAGAGGAAGCTATGTAAGGATAATGGAGCAAAATAAATGGATGAAACACTTTACAGAAGCTTAATTGGCTGCTTAATGTATCTCACAATAATAAGACTAAATATCTAGTATATTGTAAGCACACTTTTAAGATTCATAAATTATGTACATAAATTTCATTTTAAAGTAGTAGAAAGAGTTTTAAGGTATGTCAAAAAGACTTTAAGTTATGATATCAAGTTCTATTCATCATAAAGTTTCTAGTTACAAGGTTACTTTGACAATGATTGGGCAGGGTCTTTAGATGACATGCAAAGTATCTTGGGTTATTATTTTAAATTTAGATTAATAGTATTCATTTCATATTAAAAAAATAAGAAATTGTTACACAATTAACAATTAAAATGGAGTTTATAGCAGCCATAATAATTATTAATCAGGCTTTGTGGCTAAGAAAGGTTTTAATTAATTTGCACTTAGAGTAAAAAATGGGTACATAAGTGATGGTGGACAACTAAGTAGCTATACCTATATCTAATAATCTAGTTTTCCATGGAAAGATTAAGCATTTTAGTATAATATTGTTCTTTCTTAACTATGTTCAAAAGGATGGTGCAATATATTTGAAATATTGCAAGACTAAAAATCAGCTAGCAGCTTTCTTCATTAAAGCTTTTCCTAGAAGTAGGTTTAAATTTCCAAGAGAGAAACTTGGAATCTCCACTTACTAATGCAAGGAGGAGTGTTGAATATGTACATTAATATTTGCAAAATTGTTAATATGGCTACTGATATAGCTAACAGATGTGGTTACAAACATGGTATTAAGATTGCAAGCTCAGGAATGTGTTCTTAGGGTTATAATTGAAGTGTTCAAAGTTGCATGATCAATATACAATCTTTTTTGGTAATCATAGAAGTAGTTGAACCATTAGATACACACACACGAAAATTAGAAATCAAACCCTAGATGCGGTGAAGAGTATAAAACCTTTAAGGGATATTGGATATCATTTGAGCTAAAGGCTTTTGGCCAACATACAATTTTTTACCAAGTTTTTAAGAGATTTTATTTTAATTTTTTATTATTTACTAGTTGTTATTGAATAAAAAAATTATGCTACTAATTTAATGATAATAAAATAATAAATATTATCTTAGTAATTTTACTTAAAAATATTAATTTAAAATATTTAAATTAATTTTACCTATTCTTTCTCATCTCTAAAATAAATGCACTTACTAAATTAAGAAATTAATAGTAATAAAAAATTGATTATAATATTCTTTATTATGTTATTGGCATAAAATTAATAGCATAATTTTTTTTATCCAAATAAAAGAGTAGATCTTGCTAATTTATATATATAAATGTAAAGATTAATAATGCAAGAATTTTCCATATTGTGAAGATCCATATCTTTTTCTATAGAATGTAGTAAAGGTGAGTAATGAAGTTAACTTAAACTATATGAAATGCTTATCACCTCTTTTCACTTCTAAGCACTTTTCTCTTTAATGAGTGGTGGCAAATCCAATATAATAATATTCCATCCACAGAGAATTATATAATACACAATATGAGACAACATTAACCTTAGCTACACTTATCCTATACATTACTAAATGGTGAAAAATTCCGTTAAGGATTAGTTTAAGGCCTGTCTCAAATTAAAGCTACACTCTGTATTTTTTTGCCCTAGATTTTCTTTTTCCTAATGGCTTTATTTGCTTATTCTCATGAAAGGTAACATGTTCATAAAAAAAGCTTTATAATTGTTAAAAGAAAGAAAAATTTAATTTTTATAATTTAGATATAATAAATTGATACTTGGAACTTATTTTTATATTATTTAGATATAATATGATATATAAAATGGATTATTCAAATTCTTTAGCAATTAAAATAATCTTATAACATGATATTAGTATGAATCATGCTTACTAGTCATTTATAAATGTCTTGAAGATGCATGAATGTGCCAAAGCTCCTTGGCATATCATCTTTTATATCATGTGCATCCATCAAAGTCTAGTTTAAGTCACATGGACTTCTATTATCTATCAACCATAACTTATAATCTCATGAAGTGTAAGCTTAAGTTATGAGACATTTTAACCTATTTTGTTCAAAACTCAAGTAGAAAACCAGTCATTACCCATATGGCCTTTAATTTAATAAAGTAAGTTAACTAAATGATAAGTGGGTTAACAATTATCTCACAAAAAATGGCTTAAAAATCCTCTTAAGTTAGATTTTTACATTCTTATACTTAGTAGTATACCTAGATGACTATATATAGTTATAAGATTGAGAAATTCATGAAAATATCATTACTTACTTTTGCTAGCCATTATATGAGGAATTGTATTACTATATGATCAAAACCAATGCTAGCCCAAAGTATATTCCAACTAAGAAATGTCCAACATAACTTAATTAGTACAAGAAAAACATTATCACATGATTTCATATGTTTTTAATGTTAAAGCACTATTTACAAAAAGGTTTTTAATGTTTAGCTAGTGGATTGCCTTTTTCAAAAATTAGCATGTTCAAATGATTATATGCCTTACACATGTCATCATCTTTCCTTATTGGCCTTTAACTTTTAATTACTTTATTATGACTTAAAGTCTAACCATTTATATACATGAGTAAATTATAAATAATGGGATTTTATTTTGATATGTCAACTTACTTTTTTCTTGACATAATACTTGAAAACCAAGCCATATATATTAATTCGTGATGCATTTTACACTAATATTTACTAGCTATTGCTTTCATATGTATGCTTATTGCTTTATCAAAGTTGCCTCACTACATCATACACATAGTAGTTATGTAAAATTGGTATCACACTCACATGGCATGCTTGGTTCAAAAGGGAGTAAGATACTATTAAAATTACATTTGATACTTAAATTGCTTAAATCTGTTAGCATACATGTTTTTAACAATAAAGCTTGATATTACACTTTCATGGCATACTTAATTGGAAGGGGAAGTAAGACATTCTTAGAACTTTTACAATGTCATTTTTACATGATTCAAATATCAGAGCCTTTAATTCAAGTAGTATCCAATGTACTTTGAAGGCTTTATGCCTTTTATTGCCTCCAGGATTTGATCCTTCATCTTTGTGTATGTGTGTCTATTAGTTTTACCACTCCTTCTATTACTAAAAGGAAAAATATTATTCTTACATAATTAAACATTCATGAGAATCACTAAATGAAAAAACATTATTATTCTACTGCTCTTGAAAATTGACACAAGAAGACATATGTACATATGGCTATACTAATTCATTGTTATTTTTTTTGTGCAAATGAACAAAGATTAACATTCGTCTATAAGGAAAATGTGAAGAGCACTAAATGAAAGAACAAGATCACTTTCTAATAAAAGATTTAAAATATAAGTCTATTGGCTTAAAAGCTTAGAAGATTATTGACCTTTTAGCTATAAACTTTGGCTCTTCATATACCAAGTAACATCTCTCCCTCTAAGATATATTCTAATTTATGCTTTTCATGGATAATTACTAACTTAAGTTTCAAAATGTGTATTTCCCTCAGCATATCAAAGTCTGAGTAACCCTTGGCAATATCTTAAAGGCCAAGTAACCCTTAATGATATTTAAAAAGCCTATAGCCTTCGACACTATCAAAGCTTGAGCAACTTTTGACACCATAAAGCTTAAGTAAGCCTTATCAATATCTTGAAAATCAAGTAACTCTTAGTATCCTAAAAGCTTGATAAACCTTTAACACCATAGGATCTAAGAAACTTTTGGTAATATCTTAAAGATTAAGCAGCCTTCAGTGTTCTAAAAGCTTTAGCAACTTTTAGCATGTGAATACTAAGTGTCCCTTATTATGCTTTATTAAGGCTAAAAGAATAATGAAGAATAATATAATTGACTATGTTCTCTCAATTAGCCAAAAAATGAAGCAGAGATGATTAATAAAAAATTTAGAAGAATAAGCTATAAATTCAAACTCAAGCCTAAACAACTTTTTCAATGCTTAATCTTAGTCCAATAACTTTTTCCAAACTTAGTCTTAGCTTAAGCAGCTTCCTTAAAATTTAATCATAGCTTAAATGACTTCCTCAATGTGAAACTAAACCTAAATGGCTTATTGATATTGAGCTTAGAATAGATACCCCAAGGTTAAAAGAGAAAAACTTAGTCTTATACATATAGGCATATGAGTTAAGCCACCATAAGCCTTAAACACGAGACATTTAAAGCTCAAACTATCAAAACTCTTATAAATTTGAATAAAATTTCTTTCAATCATTTAGGTATTTGCTAGCCTACAATTCTAAGTGTTTGACATTTTTTTGACATGTAATCACTTTGTCTTGAATAATATCTCTAACCAATAGGTTTCATCTAATCTTTACTAAAGTGAAAAAAGGTAAGTGATAATACCTTAAATTTTTGATTGGCCCAAATCCTATTTGTTCAACATAAACTTATATTTGAATGACCTATAACTAGTTGAACTAGTTTATAATAGGCCCATCTCACTTTGAAATCTTATTAATTGTTAGGCTTAAGTACATGATTGATTGATCTATATGGGTTTGAATATTTGCCATAGTAATTGGTTATTAAGTCATTCATTATCATACTAGTTGAAGTCACCAACTTATATATACCTGGCATGCGCCTTGCAAAAAGGATCTTATTCTTACCCTTATTTTTGCACTATGCTTTTCTATGAAACTAATGACTTAATCATTATAAGGTTTAGTTCACCACCCTTTGATGGTATTTTCATGTCTTACATGTCTTTTCTTGAAGATCGGAATTCATTTTAAACAAGTTGGAAGTTATCAATAAATAAAGGTTAAAAGCATTATTTTGTAATTAAATTACACTTCCTTTACAAACACACACACACACATTCACTCACTCACTCATTTTACTTCAAATTACTTTAAATTTTGAAGTTTTTTTATTAATAAAGAAGATGTTTTTATTAGAAGTTTTGTTTTACATTTTTTTCTCATACAATAAAGATATCTTTACAAAAATTATTATTTTGTATTTTTTTTCTCGTGTGTATTGATTTTAATATTTAAGTGATCTAGAACTTTGAGCATAAAACATGAATCAATAGCATAGTATATATAAAAGTGCTAGAAAAGATGGATAACATTAAATGGTTTGAAAAAATATCAATAACATAAGATAAGTGCATTAAATAAATTTAAAAATTATAGATATTAAAACTTGAAAACTAAATCCTTTGTTTAGTGATAATTTCAAAGATATGAAATAGTTATTAAACTTTAAATATTAAAATTAGTGCACATGAAAAAAAAATCATGCAAATAATTTTTTTTAGCAAAGACGTATTTGAAAAAGACTTTAAGATTTGGAGTAAAATTAGTATGGAAATATATAAATAAATGAATGGTAGTTTGGTTGCAAAATATTCTTAGCGAGGAGGTTTGTTTAGGTTATAAAATTAATAGGAAGGTTATAAAATTAGTAGGAAGATTCATGTAATTTCACTAAAACTTAGGGAAGATCGATGTATTTTTCTATTAAAATTAATATTTTTTAACAAATTTTTTAATAGGCTTAATATTAGCCTTTTTGTAAAATTTGGCTTGAATATATTTTAAAATTATAGAGGAGGTTTGTGTAACTTTGACCAAATCAAAGAGAGATTTATGTATTTTGTTCTATTATTTTTAATTTCAAAATATATAAGTGACATGATATTATATATTAGATAGATTACATGTAACAATCCTATACTTTTTCTATTGTGTGATTTATTTTTATAGTATTAAAATGTGCGACTTACCCTCTTTTAATTATTTAATTATGCACACAACCCTTTTTTATTAGTTTGCTGTTTGATATCCTAACAAGATTAATATATAATTCTCATGTGATTCAATTTTCCTTTAACATTAAAAAAATGATGCTAATTTTAGAAATTTTTTTTAACATTCTCCATCTAATTTATTTACTATTTTAATTTTAATTATCACTTTAAAACTCCTCCTTCATCAAAGCAAAATTTCTAAACTCAAATTATTTCATTTGCGATTAATAAAAAGAATTTCACTATAAGTTTCTTTTCCTTCAATAATACGATTTAGTTTCTTTTTTTTCTCCAATATAACGATTTAACTTTTCTTTATTATGAATTTGTCTTAACTCATAAAAAATGCAAGTTAGCTTCAAGAGCATATTTCTATTATTTCAAATATAAAATTAAGCTAAAATAGGAGGATCTTGTTTGGACTAATAGAAAAAAAAATAGATTGTAACCTTTGTTTAGGTGAAATCATATAAATGTTGATCATATATGATATGATTTAAGAATTTCGATGTATAAATATCAATGAATTACTTTCACATGATGTTACATGATATAATAATTTTTTTTTATCTTGTTATTATCAATTGCTAGTGATAATTGTATAACAATTTGACTATAAAGATACAATTTGTGAGGCAGTTGTCAATGTTAAAAGTAGACAATAAAAATTTCTCTTTCTACTAATAATGTTTCAAATGATGTAGATTAGATATCACTTATTTTATAAGGAAGGAATAGTGAATAGTTGAGTGAGAATAAAGCTTGTCATTATTTAACTGGTTTATTAATCATAATTTTTACTTTTTAATATCATAATAAAAAATTTAAGACTTTTGTAAAATTAATATAAATTTCTTTTAGTAATAGAGGGAAATTGAATTACATAAAAATTAAGTATTAATTCTATTTAGATATCTAATAAAAAATTAATAGACGAGGATTATGTGTTTCATTAAATAATTGTAAGAAAGTAAATAATACATTTTAATACTATAAAGGTAACTCATACATATTGAAAAGTAGGTTTTATATAACTTATTTTTTTATATAAATAAATAATATTTAAAAAATTGAAAAAATCCCACCTTAAAAATAAGAGATAAAATACTTTTACTTTTCATGATATTTAACTTAAATATATTCTCTTACCTTCATTTTTCATTTTTGACTTTTACCCCCCTAAAACTGACGGACATGGACAGCGTCATTCATGGGCAAAAATGCCCTTACATATTGTTTGAGTTTAGACTTATCGTTTCATTTTCCAATTCCTACATCCATTTTCCCAAAACATACTCTACCTTTCCAACTTACTTTCCTAACATTTCCTTCGAAGATAGATGATCCTTTTTTTTTTTTGGTATGCCGATAATTTTGCCATTTCGTCTTCGTCAAAGCAAATCAAGCTTGGAATTTTTGGTGATTAACTTTTTAGGTTGTCAATAGGTAAGTCTTTTTTTACTTCGATTTCTCTAAATTTTAATGGATTTTTTTGTGTGCATTTTCTAATATGTGCATTTTCTAATATATGCATTTTCTGAAAGGAAAGATCATCACTTTCTTTAATGTGCGCATATTTTAATTTTTGTGCATTTCTTGTGCTTTTCACCCTGGCCACCGCCGAAACTCCATGATGGTGGTTTTATTTTATTTACTACTCTGAGGATGTTGAGTGTAGGGGTCATGGAAAAAGCAAAAAAGTTTGATAATTTTTGCTTGAAAACAGAAAAAAAGAAAGATGCTTTATTGTTGGTTATTGTTAGTGGGAAAATGATATAAAAATCTGATGAGGACGATCGAGGAGAGGGAAGCATCAGAAGAGCGAATGAAATACTTTTCTTTTCATAATTTCTTCTTTGTAAAATTTTCCACAATTTTAATCTGTCATTTTAATGTTTTTAGTGTTTTTGTAATTTTGTTCACCTTTTCTCAATAAAATTTTACTACTTTCAGTAATTTTTTCTACTAATTATTGGGTTTGAATTGAATAAAAAGAGAAATGAAATATTCTTCTAGAGTTTTTTAGATTGAGAAAAATATGATGATGGATTATCATGTTTAATTGAGAGTTATAAGTAAGTGATAGTTAAAATAAATCTATAAAATATTAAAAAAATAAAATATCACACTATTCAAATTATTATTATCTTTTAAATAAATAGATAGTTATCGAAGAGTTAATCAAATAATATAAGAAAAAAAGCTTATTATATTTTAATTTTTTTAGTGTTAAATAGTAAAAATTGATAATATTTGAGGGAGGGATAAATATCACTGTGGAATTGCTAATTTTTTTCTCATGTGGAATTCAATTTTTTAATTTTTGTAAAATATTTTATATTAATTTTATTCTTATAAAATATTAATTTATTTAATTTTATCTTTAAAGGGGTACAATTGAACAAATTAAATTTCAAGAATGGAATTAAATAAATTAATATTTTATAAGAATAAAATTAATATAAAATATTTTATAAAAATAAAATTGGAAAAAATAGATTCCACAGAAATAAAAATAAGATTTATTCTTTTTTATTAGAATAAAACAAGTTGTTTTATAAAATTTAATATAAAAAAGGAGAGTATATAATTTTAAAATCAAATGAAAGGAAACATATTTAATTCAAACTTAGGTGAATCTACCCTAAAAATAATTCCTTTTTCTCCAACAGGTAAAGACATAAAATTGGGCCCTCATGCGTCCTCTCGCGGCATAGTCCTCCTTACTCCTCTATTACTTATAAATGCTAATCATCATCTTTCCTCTCACAAACAATACTTTTACCCAATGGTTTTCATTGATTAATTTCTCAGCCAAATGACTATTTCCTGACTTAATAATTAAAGCTCACCTTAATCTGTATTAACTGAACTGTGACAATAGCCAGCTTTAGCCATGGCCGTTTAAATTCATTAAGTAATCTCAATCCCAATTTTATAAAAAAAAAAAAAAAAAGTTCTCTGTATAGAAGCAGATAGATTCACAATTAGATAATAGCATTACCTGCTTCAGTGCTTTATAGTGTCTTCACTGTTTCGCTACTTTGTTTGCTATCATCGATTTAAAAGCTCGCAACCGGTATTCCAATTGCCCACTTCCGTGTGCTTTTAATTTCTCTCACTACTTTTCTTCACCAAGTCACAAACAGGACTTCAGAAAAGCTTCAAGGTCGATCCGAGTTCCGCCAAGTTTCTAGATCTTCACCTGGGAACCTTTTGTGATACTCGAGGTCTGAGGTACGAGTCGCCATGGCGGCTCAGTGGCTGTTGGTCTCGGTGATGGCGGGTCTGCTAGTTGAGAATGCAATGCCAATTGCATTCTCTTCAAGGATGATTCATCGGTTCTCCGAAGAGGTGAAGATACTTGGAGATTTAAGGAATGTGTCTGTTGGCTGGCCAGAGCTAAGGAGTTTGGACTATTACGAGATGCTTGTCAGAAGTGACTTCCTGAGGCACAAGATGAAGCTTGGAACTCACTATCAGCTGCTTTTCCCCTCTTATGGCAGCAAAACCATATCCCTTGGAAACGACTTTGGCTGGTATGCATTTTTCTCCCTCTCCATTTTTTTTCCCTTAACTCTATGTTCAAGAATATTTAAGGGGATCAATGCATTTTTTTTTTTCAAATTTTGTTCGTTATTGTCCGATCGTTGATTGAGCCAGTGAAGTGACCTTTTTGGACTGCCTTGATTACATTCGTTTCCTTTATTCATTTTTTTCAATTAGAAATTACAAATTATGCTTTTCCATTTAGCTTGATTTCATTACAATGGTTTTCATCATTTACGGATATGTTTTGAAAATTCATTAAATATTTTTCGCGTTAAGAGTTAAGATCGAAATAAGGAAATAGGAGGGAAAATTTTTTCATTAATTTTTAATTTTAATCATAGACTTACTTCTGTTTGAGCTGCTTATTTTAACCTTTTTGTTGGCTTTTGAATATATTTTCTTATTGATGTTTTCTTCTGTAATATTAATCAATATTTCAGCTGAAATTATAAATTTTGCGGAGGTTACTAACCTGACTGTGTTTTTCTTCAAGGAGGAAAAAAATAAATTTCCTTGAGCTTTTGTATGATGTATAATACTATGCGCGTAAAGTCGATGGAGATCAACGTAGCATGACTGAAATAAATATACGGAGTATTAATTTTGCTGCAAATTCTTGTTTGCAACTACCTTTTCTGCGTCATATTTAATATAGTAAGCCCCTGTCAGCAGTTTGGTTTCATTGCTCCGAAATCTTCATCTTAGGTTACATTACACGTGGATTAATATAGGGACGCCGAGTACTTCATTTCTTGTTGCATTGGATGCCGGGAGTGATCTCCTTTGGGTTCCATGTGATTGCATACAGTGTGCTCCGTTATCTGCAAGTTACTATGCGAGTCTGGTAAGGCCAACCATTCTCATCGTTTATTCTACTATTAAAATACATTTTAAATACTTTCATTATTTCATTTTTTTCCCTCTTTTGGGTCAATCTTCAATCCTAATTTAATGAATATGAGATAACACATCCCCATCTCGTTGCCTATGTTTATATGAAGTTGTCTAGTGGAAGACTCCAAGCTAAGATTTTGTAACATGTTCAGCACTTATTTTCAATAATTGATTGGCAGGTGCTCCCTCATATACGGGGCATTTGTTATGCAGGATAGAGATCTGAATGAGTACAGTCCTTCTCATTCAATATCCAGTAAGCATCTAACTTGCAGCCATCAGTTTTGTGAACCGAGTTCAAACTGTAAAAGTTCCAAGCAGCATTGTCCTTACATGATCAAGTACTTGTCAGAGAACACATCAAGTTCGGGTTTGTTAGTTGAGGACATTTTACATCTTGCATCAGGTGGTGGCGGCATATCAAACTCTTCTGTTCAGGCTTCAGTCATTATAGGGTGCGGCTGACTGATGGATTTCTTGTTACTTCAAACAGATCCTTGGCTGATGATGATTTGTTCATTTTCTTTCAAAAAAGTTGCCTGCCCAC
The DNA here is from genome assembly GCA_020226215.1 of Sindora glabra. NCBI lineage: Eukaryota > Viridiplantae > Streptophyta > Magnoliopsida > Fabales > Fabaceae > Sindora > Sindora glabra. The sequence continues at coordinate 25,859 of JAIUCU010000262.1, forward strand.
TTTTTCCTGACATCTCTTTCAATGAATGTAGATGCGGTATGAAGCAAAGTGGTGGTTATTTGGATGGTGTAGCTCCTGATGGTCTTATGGGTTTGGGACCTGGGGAAATTTCAACTAAACCACTGAAAATTTCCCCAGGTCCAAACCCATAAGACCATCAGGAGCTACACCATCCAAATAACCACCACTTTGCTTCATACCGCATCTACATTCATTGAAAGAGATGTCAGGAAAAAAGTGGGCAGGCAACTTTTTTGAAAGAAAATGAACAAATCATCATCAGCCAAGGATCTGTTTGAAGTAACAAGAAATCCATCAGTCAGCCGCACCCTATAATGACTGAAGCCTGAACAGAAGAGTTTGATATGCCGCCACCACCTGATGCAAGATGTAAAATGTCCTCAACTAACAAACCCGAACTTGATGTGTTCTCTGACAAGTACTTGATCATGTAAGGACAATGCTGCTTGGAACTTTTACAGTTTGAACTCGGTTCACAAAACTGATGGCTGCAAGTTAGATGCTTACTGGATATTGAATGAGAAGGACTGTACTCATTCAGATCTCTATCCTGCATAACAAATGCCCCGTATATGAGGGAGCACCTGCCAATCAATTATTGAAAATAAGTGCTGAACATGTTACAAAATCTTAGCTTGGAGTCTTCCACTAGACAACTTCATATAAACATAGGCAACGAGATGGGGATGTGTTATCTCATATTTCATTAAATTAGGATTGAAGATTGACCCAAAAGAGGGAAAAAAAATGAAATAAATGAAAGTATTTAAAATGTATTTTAATAGTAGAATAAACGATGAGATGGTTGGCCTTACCAGACTCGCATAGTAACTTGCAGATAACGGAGCACACTGTATGCAATCACATGGAACCCAAAGGAGATCACTCCCGGCATCCAATGCAACAAGAAATGAAGTACTCGGCGTCCCTATATTAATCCACGTGTAATGTAACCTAAGATGAAGATTTCGGAGCAATGAAACCAAACTGCTGACAGGGGCTTACTATATTAAATATGACGCAGAAAAGGTAGTTGCAAACAAGAATTTGCAGCAAAATTAATACTCCGTATATTTATTTCAGTCATGCTACGTTGATCTCCATCGACTTTACGCGCATAGTATTATACATCATACAAAAGCTCAAGGAAATTTATTTTTTTCCTCCTTGAAGAAAAACACAGTCAGGTTAGTAACCTCCGCAAAATTTATAATTTCAGCTGAAATATTGATTAATATTACAGAAGAAAACATCAATAAGAAAATATATTCAAAAGCCAACAAAAAGGTTAAAATAAGCAGCTCAAACAGAAGTAAGTCTATGATTAAAATTAAAATTAATGAAAAAATTTTCCCTCCTATTTCCTTATTTCGATCTTAACTCTTAACGCGAAAAATATTTAATGAATTTTCAAAACATATCCGTAAATGATGAAAAACCATTGTAATGAAATCAAGCTAAATGGAAAAGCATAATTTGTAATTTCTAATTGAAAAAAATGAATAAAGGAAACGAATGTAATCAAGGCAGTCCAAAAAGGTCACTTCACTGGCTCAATCAACGATCGGACAATAACGAACAAAATTTGAAAAAAAAAAATGCATTGATCCCCTTAAATATTCTTGAACATAGAGTTAAGGGAAAAAAAATGGAGAGGGAGAAAAATGCATACCAGCCAAAGTCGTTTCCAAGGGATATGGTTTTGCTGCCATAAGAGGGGAAAAGCAGCTGATAGTGAGTTCCAAGCTTCATCTTGTGCCTCAGGAAGTCACTTCTGACAAGCATCTCGTAATAGTCCAAACTCCTTAGCTCTGGCCAGCCAACAGACACATTCCTTAAATCTCCAAGTATCTTCACCTCTTCGGAGAACCGATGAATCATCCTTGAAGAGAATGCAATTGGCATTGCATTCTCAACTAGCAGACCCGCCATCACCGAGACCAACAGCCACTGAGCCGCCATGGCGACTCGTACCTCAGACCTCGAGTATCACAAAAGGTTCCCAGGTGAAGATCTAGAAACTTGGCGGAACTCGGATCGACCTTGAAGCTTTCTGAAGTCCTGTTTGTGACTTGGTGAAGAAAAGTAGTGAGAGAAATTAAAAGCACACGGAAGTGGGCAATTGGAATACCGGTTGCGAGCTTTTAAATCGATGATAGCAAACAAAGTAGCGAAACAGTGAAGACACTATAAAGCACTGAAGCAGGTAATGCTATTATCTAATTGTGAATCTATCTGCTTCTATACAGAGAACTTTTTTTTTTTTTTTTATAAAATTGGGATTGAGATTACTTAATGAATTTAAACGGCCATGGCTAAAGCTGGCTATTGTCACAGTTCAGTTAATACAGATTAAGGTGAGCTTTAATTATTAAGTCAGGAAATAGTCATTTGGCTGAGAAATTAATCAATGAAAACCATTGGGTAAAAGTATTGTTTGCGAGAGGAAAGATGATGATTAGCATTTATAAGTAATAGAGGAGTAAGGAGGACTATGCCGCGAGAGGACGCATGAGGGCCCAATTTTATGTCTTTACCTGTTGGAGAAAAAGGAATTATTTTTAGGGTAGATTCACCTAAGTTTGAATTAAATATGTTTCCTTTCATTTGATTTTTAAAATTATATACTCTCCTTTTTTATATTAAATTTTATAAAACAACTTGTTTTATTCTAATAAAAAAGAATAAATCTTATTTTTATTTCTGTGGAATCTATTTTTTCCAATTTTATTTTTATAAAATATTTTATATTAATTTTATTCTTATAAAATATTAATTTATTTAATTCCATTCTTGAAATTTAATTTGTTCAATTGTACCCCTTTAAAGATAAAATTAAATAAATTAATATTTTATAAGAATAAAATTAATATAAAATATTTTACAAAAATTAAAAAAATTGAATTCCACATGAGAAAAAAATTAGCAATTCCACAGTGATATTTATCCCTCCCTCAAATATTATCAATTTTTACTATTTAACACTAAAAAAATTAAAATATAATAAGCTTTTTTTCTTATATTATTTGATTAACTCTTCGATAACTATCTATTTATTTAAAAGATAATAATAATTTGAATAGTGTGATATTTTATTTTTTTAATATTTTATAGATTTATTTTAACTATCACTTACTTATAACTCTCAATTAAACATGATAATCCATCATCATATTTTTCTCAATCTAAAAAACTCTAGAAGAATATTTCATTTCTCTTTTTATTCAATTCAAACCCAATAATTAGTAGAAAAAATTACTGAAAGTAGTAAAATTTTATTGAGAAAAGGTGAACAAAATTACAAAAACACTAAAAACATTAAAAATGACAGATTAAAATTGTGGAAAATTTTACAAAGAAGAAATTATGAAAAGAAAAGTATTTCATTCGCTCTTCTGATGCTTCCCTCTCCTCGATCGTCCTCATCAGATTTTTATATCATTTTCCCACTAACAATAACCAACAATAAAGCATCTTTCTTTTTTTCTGTTTTCAAGCAAAAATTATCAAACTTTTTGCTTTTTCCATGACCCCTACACTCAACATCCTCAGAGTAGTAAATAAAATAAAACCACCATCATGGAGTTTCGGCGGTGGCCAGGGTGAAAAGCACAAGAAATGCACAAAAATTAAAATATGCGCACATTAAAGAAAGTGATGATCTTTCCTTTCAGAAAATGCATATATTAGAAAATGCACATATTAGAAAATGCACACAAAAAAATCCATTAAAATTTAGAGAAATCGAAGTAAAAAAAGACTTACCTATTGACAACCTAAAAAGTTAATCACCAAAAATTCCAAGCTTGATTTGCTTTGACGAAGACGAAATGGCAAAATTATCGGCATACCAAAAAAAAAAAAGGATCATCTATCTTCGAAGGAAATGTTAGGAAAGTAAGTTGGAAAGGTAGAGTATGTTTTGGGAAAATGGATGTAGGAATTGGAAAATGAAACGATAAGTCTAAACTCAAACAATATGTAAGGGCATTTTTGCCATGAATGACGCTGTCCATGTCCGTCAGTTTTAGGGGGGTAAAAGTCAAAAATGAAAAATGAAGGTAAGAGAATATATTTAAGTTAAATATCATGAAAAGTAAAAGTATTTTATCTCTTATTTTTAAGGTGGGATTTTTTCAATTTTTTAAATATTATTTATTTATATAAAAAAATAAGTTATATAAAACCTACTTTTCAATATGTATGAGTTACCTTTATAGTATTAAAATGTATTATTTACTTTCTTACAATTATTTAATGAAACACATAATCCTCGTCTATTAATTTTTTATTAGATATCTAAATAGAATTAATACTTAATTTTTATGTAATTCAATTTCCCTCTATTACTAAAAGAAATTTATATTAATTTTACAAAAGTCTTAAATTTTTATTATGATATTAAAAAGTAAAAATTATGATTAATAAACCAGTTAAATAATGACAAGCTTTATTCTCACTCAACTATTCACTATTCCTTCCTTATAAAATAAGTGATATCTAATCTACATCATTTGAAACATTATTAGTAGAAAGAGAAATTTTTTATTGTCTACTTTTAACATTGACAACTGCCTCACAAATTGTATCTTTATAGTCAAATTGTTATACAATTATCACTAGCAATTGATAATAACAAGATAAAAAAAATTATTATATCATGTAACATCATGTGAAAGTAATTCATTGATATTTATACATCGAAATTCTTAAATCATATCATATATGATCAACATTTATATGATTTCACCTAAACAAAGGTTACAATCTATTTTTTTTTCTATTAGTCCAAACAAGATCCTCCTATTTTAGCTTAATTTTATATTTGAAATAATAGAAATATGCTCTTGAAGCTAACTTGCATTTTTATGAGTTAAGACAAATTCATAATAAAGAAAAGTTAAATCGTTATATTGGAGAAAAAAAAGAAACTAAATCGTATTATTGAAGGAAAAGAAACTTATAGTGAAATTCTTTTTATTAATCGCAAATGAAATAATTTGAGTTTAGAAATTTTGCTTTGATGAAGGAGGAGTTTTAAAGTGATAATTAAAATTAAAATAGTAAATAAATTAGATGGAGAATGTTAAAAAAATTTCTAAAATTAGCATCATTTTTTAATGTTAAAGGAAAATTGAATCACATGAGAATTATATATTAATCTTGTTAGGATATCAAACAGCAAACTAATAAAAAAGGGTTGTGTGCATAATTAAATAATTAAAAGAGGGTAAGTCGCACATTTTAATACTATAAAAATAAATCACACAATAGAAAAAGTATAGGATTGTTACATGTAATCTATCTAATATATAATATCATGTCACTTATATATTTTGAATTAAAAATAATAGAACAAAATACATAAATCTCTCTTTGATTTGGTCAAAGTTACACAAACCTCCTCTATAATTTTAAAATATATTCAAGCCAAATTTTACAAAAAGGCTAATATTAAGCTATTAAAAAATTTGTTAAAAAATATTAATTTTAATAGAAAAATACATCGATCTTCCCTAAGTTTTAGTGAAATTACATGAATCTTCCTACTAATTTTATAACCTTCCTATTAATTTTATAACCTAAACAAACCTCCTCGCTAAGAATATTTGCAACCAAACTACCATTCATTTATTTATATATTTCCATACTAATTTTACTCCAAATCTTAAAGTCTTTTTCAAATACGTCTTTGCTAAAAAAAAATTATTTGCATGATTTTTTTTTCATGTGCACTAATTTTAATATTTAAAGTTTAATAACTATTTCATATCTTTGAAATTATCACTAAACAAAGGATTTAGTTTTCAAGTTTTAATATCTATAATTTTTAAATTTATTTAATGCACTTATCTTATGTTATTGATATTTTTCAAACCATTTAATGTTATCCATCTTTTCTAGCACTTTTATATATACTATGCTATTGATTCATGTTTTATGCTCAAAGTTCTAGATCACTTAAATATTAAAATCAATACACACGAGAAAAAAAATACAAAATAATAATTTTTGTAAAGATATCTTTATTGTATGAGAAAAAAATGTAAAACAAAACTTCTAATAAAAACATCTTCTTTATTAATAAAAAAACTTCAAAATTTAAAGTAATTTGAAGTAAAATGAGTGAGTGAGTGAATGTGTGTGTGTGTGTTTGTAAGGAAGTGTAATTTAATTACAAAATAATGCTTTTAACCTTTATTTATTGATAACTTCCAACTTGTTTAAAATGAATTCCGATCTTCAAGAAAAGACATGTAAGACATGAAAATACCATCAAAGGGTGGTGAACTAAACCTTATAATGATTAAGTCATTAGTTTCATAGAAAAGCATAGTGCAAAAATAAGGGTAAGAATAAGATCCTTTTTGCAAGGCGCATGCCAGGTATATATAAGTTGGTGACTTCAACTAGTATGATAATGAATGACTTAATAACCAATTACTATGGCAAATATTCAAACCCATATAGATCAATCAATCATGTACTTAAGCCTAACAATTAATAAGATTTCAAAGTGAGATGGGCCTATTATAAACTAGTTCAACTAGTTATAGGTCATTCAAATATAAGTTTATGTTGAACAAATAGGATTTGGGCCAATCAAAAATTTAAGGTATTATCACTTACCTTTTTTCACTTTAGTAAAGATTAGATGAAACCTATTGGTTAGAGATATTATTCAAGACAAAGTGATTACATGTCAAAAAAATGTCAAACACTAGAATTGTAGGCTAGCAAATACCTAAATGATTGAAAGAAATTTTATTCAAATTTATAAGAGTTTTGATAGTTTGAGCTTTAAATGTCTCGTGTTTAAGGCTTATGGTGGCTTAACTCATATGCCTATATGTATAAGACTAAGTTTTTCTCTTTAACCTTGGGGTATCTATTCTAAGCTCAATATCAAATAAGCCATTTAGGTTTAGTTTCACATTGAGGAAGTCATTTAAGCTATGATTAAATTTTAAGGAAGCTGCTTAAGCTAAGACTAAGTTTGGAAAAAGTTATTGGACTAAGATTAAGCATTGAAAAAGTTGTTTAGGCTTGAGTTTGAATTTATAGCTTATTCTTCTAAATTTTTTATTAATCATCTCTGCTTCATTTTTTGGCTAATTGAGAGAACATAGTCAATTATATTATTCTTCATTATTCTTTTAGCCTTAATAAAGCATAATAAGGGACACTTAGTATTCACATGCTAAAAGTTGCTAAAGCTTTTAGAACACTGAAGGCTGCTTAATCTTTAAGATATTACCAAAAGTTTCTTAGATCCTATGGTGTTAAAGGTTTATCAAGCTTTTAGGATACTAAGAGTTACTTGATTTTCAAGATATTGATAAGGCTTACTTAAGCTTTATGGTGTCAAAAGTTGCTCAAGCTTTGATAGTGTCGAAGGCTATAGGCTTTTTAAATATCATTAAGGGTTACTTGGCCTTTAAGATATTGCCAAGGGTTACTCAGACTTTGATATGCTGAGGGAAATACACATTTTGAAACTTAAGTTAGTAATTATCCATGAAAAGCATAAATTAGAATATATCTTAGAGGGAGAGATGTTACTTGGTATATGAAGAGCCAAAGTTTATAGCTAAAAGGTCAATAATCTTCTAAGCTTTTAAGCCAATAGACTTATATTTTAAATCTTTTATTAGAAAGTGATCTTGTTCTTTCATTTAGTGCTCTTCACATTTTCCTTATAGACGAATGTTAATCTTTGTTCATTTGCACAAAAAAAATAACAATGAATTAGTATAGCCATATGTACATATGTCTTCTTGTGTCAATTTTCAAGAGCAGTAGAATAATAATGTTTTTTCATTTAGTGATTCTCATGAATGTTTAATTATGTAAGAATAATATTTTTCCTTTTAGTAATAGAAGGAGTGGTAAAACTAATAGACACACATACACAAAGATGAAGGATCAAATCCTGGAGGCAATAAAAGGCATAAAGCCTTCAAAGTACATTGGATACTACTTGAATTAAAGGCTCTGATATTTGAATCATGTAAAAATGACATTGTAAAAGTTCTAAGAATGTCTTACTTCCCCTTCCAATTAAGTATGCCATGAAAGTGTAATATCAAGCTTTATTGTTAAAAACATGTATGCTAACAGATTTAAGCAATTTAAGTATCAAATGTAATTTTAATAGTATCTTACTCCCTTTTGAACCAAGCATGCCATGTGAGTGTGATACCAATTTTACATAACTACTATGTGTATGATGTAGTGAGGCAACTTTGATAAAAAGCAATAAGCATACATATGAAAGCAATAGCTAGTAAATATTAGTGTAAAATGCATCACGAATTAATATATATGGCTTGGTTTTCAAGTATTATGTCAAGAAAAAAGTAAGTTGACATATCAAAATAAAATCCCATTATTTATAATTTACTCATGTATATAAATGGTTAGACTTTAAGTCATAATAAAGTAATTAAAAGTTAAAGGCCAATAAGGAAAGATGATGACATGTGTAAGGCATATAATCATTTGAACATGCTAATTTTGAAAAGGCAATCCACTAGCTAAACATTAAAAACCTTTTTGTAAATAGTGCTTTAACATTAAAAACATATGAAATCATGTGATAATGTTTTTCTTGTACTAATTAAGTTATGTTGGACATTTCTTAGTTGGAATATACTTTGGGCTAGCATTGGTTTTGATCATATAGTAATACAATTCCTCATATAATGGCTAGCAAAAGTAAGTAATGATATTTTCATGAATTTCTCAATCTTATAACTATATATAGTCATCTAGGTATACTACTAAGTATAAGAATGTAAAAATCTAACTTAAGAGGATTTTTAAGCCATTTTTTGTGAGATAATTGTTAACCCACTTATCATTTAGTTAACTTACTTTATTAAATTAAAGGCCATATGGGTAATGACTGGTTTTCTACTTGAGTTTTGAACAAAATAGGTTAAAATGTCTCATAACTTAAGCTTACACTTCATGAGATTATAAGTTATGGTTGATAGATAATAGAAGTCCATGTGACTTAAACTAGACTTTGATGGATGCACATGATATAAAAGATGATATGCCAAGGAGCTTTGGCACATTCATGCATCTTCAAGACATTTATAAATGACTAGTAAGCATGATTCATACTAATATCATGTTATAAGATTATTTTAATTGCTAAAGAATTTGAATAATCCATTTTATATATCATATTATATCTAAATAATATAAAAATAAGTTCCAAGTATCAATTTATTATATCTAAATTATAAAATTAAATTTTCTTTCTTTTAACAATTATAAAGCTTTTTTATGAACATGTTACCTTTCATGAGAATAAGCAAATAAAGCCATTAGGAAAAAGAAAATCTAGGGCAAAAAAATACAGAGTGTAGCTTTAATTTGAGACAGGCCTTAAACTAATCCTTAACGGAATTTTTCACCATTTAGTAATGTATAGGATAAGTGTAGCTAAGGTTAATGTTGTCTCATATTGTGTATTATATAATTCTCTGTGGATGGAATATTATTATATTGGATTTGCCACCACTCATTAAAGAGAAAAGTGCTTAGAAGTGAAAAGAGGTGATAAGCATTTCATATAGTTTAAGTTAACTTCATTACTCACCTTTACTACATTCTATAGAAAAAGATATGGATCTTCACAATATGGAAAATTCTTGCATTATTAATCTTTACATTTATATATATAAATTAGCAAGATCTACTCTTTTATTTGGATAAAAAAAATTATGCTATTAATTTATGCCAATAACATAATAAAGAATATTATAATCAATTTTTTATTACTATTAATTTCTTAATTTAGTAAGTGCATTTATTTTAGAGATGAGAAAGAATAGGTAAAATTAATTTAAATATTTTAAATTAATATTTTTAAGTAAAATTACTAAGATAATATTTATTATTTTATTATCATTAAATTAGTAGCATAATTTTTTATTCAATAACAACTAGTAAATAATAAAAAATTAAAATAAAATCTCTTAAAAACTTGGTAAAAAATTGTATGTTGGCCAAAAGCCTTTAGCTCAAATGATATCCAATATCCCTTAAAGGTTTTATACTCTTCACCGCATCTAGGGTTTGATTTCTAATTTTCGTGTGTGTGTATCTAATGGTTCAACTACTTCTATGATTACCAAAAAAGATTGTATATTGATCATGCAACTTTGAACACTTCAATTATAACCCTAAGAACACATTCCTGAGCTTGCAATCTTAATACCATGTTTGTAACCACATCTGTTAGCTATATCAGTAGCCATATTAACAATTTTGCAAATATTAATGTACATATTCAACACTCCTCCTTGCATTAGTAAGTGGAGATTCAAGTTTCTCTCTTGGAAATTTAAACCTACTTCTAGGAAAAGCTTTAATGAAGAAAGCTGCTAGCTGATTTTTAGTCTTGCAATATTTCAAATATATTGCACCATCCTTTTGAACATAGTTAAGAAAGAACAATATTATACTAAAATGCTTAATCTTTCCATGGAAAACTAGATTATTAGATATAGGTATAGCTACTTAGTTGTCCACCATCACTTATGTACCCATTTTTTACTCTAAGTGCAAATTAATTAAAACCTTTCTTAGCCACAAAGCCTGATTAATAATTATTATGGCTGCTATAAACTCCATTTTAATTGTTAATTGTGTAACAATTTCTTATTTTTTTAATATGAAATGAATACTATTAATCTAAATTTAAAATAATAACCCAAGATACTTTGCATGTCATCTAAAGACCCTGCCCAATCATTGTCAAAGTAACCTTGTAACTAGAAACTTTATGATGAATAGAACTTGATATCATAACTTAAAGTCTTTTTGACATACCTTAAAACTCTTTCTACTACTTTAAAATGAAATTTATGTACATAATTTATGAATCTTAAAAGTGTGCTTACAATATACTAGATATTTAGTCTTATTATTGTGAGATACATTAAGCAGCCAATTAAGCTTCTGTAAAGTGTTTCATCCATTTATTTTGCTCCATTATCCTTACATAGCTTCCTCTTTTGACACATAGAAGTGCTCGTGCTTTACAATTCTCCATGTTAAATTTCTTTAGGATTTCCTTGCATACTTCCTCTAATAGATGAAAACCTCATCCTTTTTCTATTTAATCTCATTTTAAGGAAGTAAAACATTTCTCCTATGTTTGTTATCTTAAGACTTGCATCATGTCTTTCTTGAACTATTGAATGAGTTTAACATTGTTACTTGTAATCAAGAGATCATTAACATATAAGGATATCACAATAAAATTAGCTTGATCACCTTTGATATACAAAGTGGATTCACTATGACTGTTAATAAAGCTTAGTTTCAATAAGTACTTATTGATCCTATTGTACTAAGCTCTCAAGGCTTGCTTTAAATCATATAAAGCCTTATTTAATAGATAGGCCTTATCTTCATGCCTTTTCATAGCAAAGTTTTTAGGTTGTTAAACATAGATTTCTTTTTCCAAAAATCCATTTAAAAATGCTAACTTAATATCAAGTTAGTAAGTTTTCTAACCCTTCTATGTTGCAATGGCTAGCAACACCTTAATAGTATTTACCCTTGCAATAAGAGCAAATGTATTAAAGAAATCTACTCTAAAAATTTGACCATACCCTTTTACCACTAACCTTGTTTATGCTTATTGATTAAGCCATTTACATTTCGCTTTATTCTAAACACCCACTTGACTCCAATAACTTTTTATATTTAGGTCTTTTTGCTAGTTTTTAAGTTTTATTTTTCTTTTAATCATGGAGAGCTTCTCCCTTATTATAGCCCTCCACTTGGGATCTTTTTTTTTTTTTTTGCTTCCCAATACCTTACTAGTTCAAGAACAACAATACTACATTTTTTATAAATATCAAAGAGTAATTTAGTGCCTCTTACAAGAAACTCATTAACTAATTCATCCTAATTTGTAAAAGATCAGCAATTAACTTCTTTTTTACATTATTCTAACTCTATTGCTCATTATGTATGAAGTATACATCCCTACTCATTATAACTTTCCTTGTTTAAGGTAAAAAAAAATCTATAAGCCTTAAATATTGAGCTATATCCTATAAAGCACATAATAAAATACAAGCATCCAAATACTTTAAAATTTTTCAATGAAAACTTATAACCATACCAAGCCTTAAAAGAAGTTTTCCCATTTACTACTTTGGTAGAAAGTTTGTTTAGCAAAAATACTACAACATTTATAGCCTCTATTTAATACTCTTTAAGCAACCTTTTATTATAAAACATAAATTTGACCATTTCCATTATCATCTTATTCTTTCTTTCACTAACTCCATTCTATTAAGAAGTGTGTAAAGCTATAAATTGATGCTTAATGCCTGTCTTCTCACAATATTGATTGAATTGTTCTAAGATGTATTCCTTACCATTATCAAACTTCAAAACTTAGATCTTATAACTACTTTAGTTCTCAATCCATTGCTTAAATCTCCAAAACACACCTACAACCTTTGACTTGAACCTAAAAAAGAAATCTAGCATATTCTAGTGAAATTATTTATGAAAGTAATATAATATTTACGCCTTTTAAGTGAAGAAATCCTTTAAGGTCCTATCAAATCTGTGGTGAATTAATTACAACCTTCTCAATTGCTTTCCAGGCTATTTGTTTGAAAGGTATTCTTACTTGCTTGCCATCTTAACAAGCCTTACAACTTGGTAATTAAGCTTCTAAGTAAGGTAAGCCTTGAACTAGCCCCTTCCTTTGCATATTTAACACTTCAACATGATGAAAACAGCCTAACCCCTTGTGTCAAGTCTTTATGTTACTTATAGTAATAGGATAAACTGGTTACTCCTTTTTCACTAAACTAATGAGAAGCTTTTTCCTCTTATTTTAATTTTCAAAACTTCCTATCATTAGCATCCTTGATCAAACATTGCTTATTTTCAAAGACAACTTTAAATTCCTTCTCAATTAATTGTCCCACATTTAGCAAGTTTTGGTCAATATCAGGTATATACAAAACATCGATAATTAATTTCATACTTATGCAACTTTCAATGGTTATAATTCCTTTTCTTTTAACAATAATGAGTTCACCATTACTAATTCTGACTTTTAATATCTTTGATTTATCCATCTCTCAAAAAAGCTCATGGTCATAGGTTATGTGATTTGTATAACCATTATCTACTAACCAATATTTACTTAAGCTACTAGTTGTAAAAAAAAGTTACTATAAACAACTACTCTTCCTCCTTTTACTTATTTGCAACTTAAGCCTTATTCTTTTGCTGAAAATTACTTTTGCAAATTTTTTCATGATGCTTTAACTTGTTGCACTTATCACACTTACATTAGGTCTTTTCTAACACTTAAAAGAGGAATGACCTTTTTTGCTACAATGTTTGCAAGGAAGAAATTCTTTGTTTTTTCTCCAACATTACTGGTGCTAGTAACTACTTCTTGTGTACTAGAATTCTTCTCTTTTATCTTGCCTTTTTCTCCTTCGTTGATTTGCAATTTAGCTTGCAATGCTCCTTACATAGAACCTAAAACCCTTATTATTCTTCTTTGTTCTGAGATCTACAAAGCATTTAGAAGTTCTACCAAGGTGATCTTTGACAGATCTTTAATGTATCTTCCAAGGAGAAATAGTAGCTTCAAATCTTTCAAAGATAGTCACAAGTGTTTTTTGAACTATTCTAGAATTAGAAAAATCAAAACCAAGCAATCTTACCTAATTAACAATGCTAAAAAGTCTATCAATATATTTATTGATTGTCTTTAACTCCTTCATTTTTTTATCTAAATTCTCTAACCAATTTAACACTTGTATTCCTTTTATCTTTTTATCTCCTTCATATTCATCCTTAATGAAATTTTAGATTTCAAATGTTGATTTCATGGTTATGATTATGGTGAAAATTATCGATGAGATTGTAACAAATAAAGAAGCTCTGCTTTTGACTTCCTTACTTTCTTTTCTTTATGATTTATAAGCTGAGCCAATGTTAAATTGTTAGCAAATGAGGAACTTTGTAGTCTTCCACAATAACTTCCCAAAAATCACTTACATCTAGATATGCCTCCATTTTGACTAACTAAACATAATAATTGTCACCATTTAACACAGGTAGTGTTAGTGCTATGAACAATGTTTCAAAATCCATTTATTTGATGATTTGAAGCAAAGTGTTTAAGTTTTTTATTTTTAATGGGATTCACTCAGTTCACTCATAAATCCTTTTAAAAAGAAAGGTTGGATACCAATTTATCATAATTTAAACCTAGTTAAACTCAACTAAGAATAAAAAGAGGAGAGCATATAAAAAATAAAAGAAAAAATTAAGAGAAGATTCAATTTTCATAGAATAATGATTAGCCTAAACACATAAGTTTGTAATAGAAAAATAGAAATAAATGCAACAAACTTCCTAAACTTTATCTACTAGTGATAACAACTAGTAAATAACAAAAAATCAAGACAAAATCTCTACAGACATGGTCAAAGATTGTATGCTAATCATGTAACTTTGAACACTTCAACTATAGCCTTAAAAATATGTTCCTAAGCTTGCAGTCTTAATACCATGTGTGTAGCCACCTTTGCTAGGAATATTAACAATTTTGCAACTATTGATGCACACATTCAACAAACTATGAAAGAATTTAGGAAATTCTAAAGACCCCCAGTGAATTGGTAATGTTTTAATCCTTTGCAATGATAATTAAAAAAGAAGAAAGTCTTTTTTCAATTGAGAATTGTGGTTGAATAGCTCATAAATGGTAGAAGGATAACTCCTAATTTGTTCAGATAAGTTTTAATCTTCATAATAGGACCTGCAATATTGTTAAAGGCAATAAATGGAGGTCTTCCTTAGATCCTCTGATGACTAAGTCAATAATCTTATAAATGAGTGCAAAAAAAGAGAATAAAGGTAAAATCCCTTTTATAGGATGTATATTTAATATATATAGTAAGGTGGCTTTAGTTAATATGGTAATAAATGATTTAATGAGTAATTATTATAGCAAATGTTTGCACTTATATAAATTAATTGATCATGTACCTAGGCCTAATAGTTGTTAGGTTGCCCAGGTGACATGCACCCATTATGGATTGCTTCAGCTGACACTGGACCAATTGGTTATAAGTTATGCTAAATAGATTAGATTTAGGTTAGTTGGAAATTAGGGTATTATCAACTATATTTTAAAGATTAAAACAAACATTCTTTGAATAGAATTTTTTAAAATGGGTATTCGCTAAATGAAAATTTTAAAATAAATTTAGTAGTAGATTTTTGATAAAATTGTGAGATGTTTGTATAATTTTGACAAACAAAGGAAGATCCATTTATTTTTCTCAAAATTATATATAGTGTTATGGTAGTACAACTTTGATCAAGAATATTGTTTTTCGTCACATTTTCTAACTTAGCATTTGAGAAATAGAATATTTTTTATTATTTTAATATTTTATAAGTATAAGTACAGGTATATAAGATTATAATTTTATAAAAAATATTTTTCTTCTAAAATAAACATACTCTTAGCCAATCTCAAAAGGAATTTTCATAAGTTAACATTTAAATGGTGAATCATGAACTTAAAAATTAGTGTCTAAAATAAAGGCCAATTATAGTCAATTAAGACATAGACTAATTTTATTTAACAAAGCAATTTATTATGCAAAATACTAATCTAAAATAGATTGAACCTACAAAATCATTTTTAACCATACTTTTTATTTCAAGTGGTTACAATTGAAATTTTCCGATTGTACATTCTGTCATTCTCAGTAGTTATTAAATTTGCACTTAGAAAATAATTTCGAAACATAGACGAGAATGAAGTAGGGAAGAATGTGTTTTAAGGGTAATGGAGTTATAAAGATTAAAAGTCTGAGAGAAAATTAAGGGCGATAAAATAGATGAATAGTTATGAATTCATTTAATTATCCACCTTTTATTGAATCCAAATTCATTCATATATATATACTATTTAAATGAATGGATAAAACGTTTATCATAGACATTCTTAGAATAAAATCAATTTATATTCTCTCCTTATAAACTATTACTTTTACACTTTTATATATTTGATATAATTTGATTTAAATTAACTTAATTTATTAAGATTAATACTGGCTACACTTGCTTATATTCATTTTTCAGTCAAGTAGATGCAACAAGTTTATGATTCCCACAATAGCGTCAGTCATACCTTTACTTTTTGTTTGGGTGAGGATTTAACTTGAGGACAAAGGGATTTTTTTTTTGGTTGGGGGGGGGGGGCTGAGAAGACGAAGGGATTTGAGGAGTGAAGATGAGGAGGAGAAAATCACTTCATTCTTTTAAAAGCAAGGTAAATATAGAATGAATGAAAGCTTGGAAGAAAATTTTGGGGCCACAAAAATATTTTCATTCCAAAGATTAACTGAAAGTAAAATAAATTTGAAGAAGAAATCTTCTTTTCCAACCATTCTTAACCTTTTGTCTAAAAATGGTATTTTTTAGAAATTTAAATAATGGTGCTTACTATGGTACCCGGTGGGTTTCAAACCAGGGTACGTGGCACAATGCAAGCCATTGGATGAGATTACTAAGAATTTTGGTAATCTCATCCAATGGTTCAAAATACCACATCACCCCGAATTTGAAACTCCCGGAATACCGTAGAATTGCCCTTAAATAATATAACCAACTCTTAGTGAAGCATACAATCATAAACAAATAAATAATGTTATAATTGAAACTTTATGCAGAAATTTTTCTTCTCTTATTTTTAAACTAGATCAAACAACTAAAAATATATATCCCAGTCCACTTTTCTCGTGTTCTTTTTATCTCTTCATCCAAACGTGAGGGAAGACTCTCTTTCTCTCATATCAATCATATTTTCCTTCTTCCATACGTCCACTCCAAATAACCGCACTGTCTAGGAGCTGGTTTGGGATTGTAAACTCCCCTAACTGCGTCATTATCGTGAAATGAAGCCTGAAAACAGCCATAATCGAATTGTTGTAAGATTATTTTTTGATGTTTCTGCAAGCAAATGCTAGGAATTGTTGGAGAAAAGGGAGATAACCGTCAATGCCATGTGATTATAAGCAAATCAACAAATCGCATATGACAAACTTCATGCCATTGCTATATTACATTGGACCTTGTGACAATCAAAATAAAGATGTACAACCCCAAAAAGGCATAAGCATTCTCATTATTCTTCTTTCGAATTGACAACATGCAAAAATCATACAAGACAACGAAGAAGGACAAAGTTACAAAAGAATATGGTGACAAATGAATCTATGTGGGACTATTTCCTTAGACCCAATTTGTAGATAAACAAAACTCGGTCATGGGTATCACTTGTTGGACCACTGAAATTCTATTTCTAAATTCCTTGAAGGGCCACTTTTACTTTCCGGCAGTAGTGTGTATTCTCCAGCCACTGCTCCCAACATTACAACCCGATCAATTTGGATTGTTACTTTCCCAAACGAACTCTGTCATAGTCACAATACATAGTTTCAGTGATGTTTTTAAAAATAAAAAAAAAATTGAAAAAGATAAGTCCTGATAAAATTACTACGTTTCATCCCTTTTACCTTTCCCATTTTGCTCTTATTCTTGCAAGAAATATGGAGCTTCTGGCCTTTTGGAGGACTCTCAAAGGACCATGAAAAGCTCTCATCCCACTCCGGATTGGGGCCAGTTGAAACCACCTGATGTGCACATTTTAATAGTTATAATCAATATATTTTCTGACTTCATTAACTTCTCCAAGCAAAGAAAAAGCATTCACAATCAAAACTTGTGCCCGACTGACAGGAAGAGGCATTACAACTGCCAGTCTCCTTCCATATTTTAATGGAATCTATAACTCCTGTCCAGATTTTCCAACCGTCAGCTCGATACTAGTGCATACAGAGTCACATATGCATATATACGATATCTTTTAACCCCTCAACCTCTAAAGAAAAATAAAATAAAATAAGTTTGATATATTTTTGTTTTTGTAATTTTAAAAATTGTTTTTTATTTTTCAAAAATTATTTTGGGCTTAAAGGAAAACAAAGAATAGAGGGTGGTATGTGTTACAAATAAGGAAATATTTTATTTAATTATAAAATTGACATTCAAAATAAGCAATCAAGTTTTAAGATACACATTTAGAGTTACAATTTTTAAAAATAGATTCTAAAAATATATTTTCAAACAGACTCTTTTTTTATTAAAAAAAAGGAAATTATTTTTGAAAAAAAAGGAAACAATCAAACACTAAAATCCCTAAACCAAATAATAAAGGAGGAAGATCGAAGATAGGTATTGAATAATTAAAAGAAAAAAATGCAATTTATTTTACCTTCGTCTGCCTAGGAGGAGTATTCCCAAGTGTAAGCTTACAGAACACACTGGGGTTTCCTACCGACTGCTTCATGTTGTTACCACGCTTTATGATCACAACTAATGTCCCAGGCAAACACTGCAATAAAAACTCAGCCTTCTCTTGAAACCGGGGTGGACCAGACTGGATTAAGTACTGCAGCAAAGGAATGGCATCTGCAGCTGCAATTGACTGAGCTCTTGAAACTTCTGCAGGGCATGCTGACCAAGCTTGCCTGAGAAGAAAAAGTGCATCCAAGGCAGCTTCTTGAGTGGCTTCTGAACCCGTCTTTAAGGATGTAACCAGATGAGGAATGCTAAGTGTTGCTGGTTCTGTTGCTCTCAGCCGGGGGAAGTTGCTAAATAGAGAATTTAAGGCTTTCAAATACTCGTCATTCACAGTTCCCGTAGCCCATAAATCCTTTTCAATAGCAGCTGCAAGAATATATGAAATTTGTAAAGATAATACCAAAACACATTCAACAGAGAAAAAGGGAGACTGAGAAAAAGGCCTGTTCTTGTTTGCATGAACAACAGATAGCATCATCCACCAAATTTGATTAAAAGGGCCCATTAATTCCATATAATTTAGGTCTTGAGGTTCAAACCATGATTTGTGTGTTACATTGATGGAAAACATATCCCAAAGCATCTACAGTTGCTACAGGGGGAGGGCTCATATTTCAAAAACTAGAGAGTTGGCAGGGGCACTAGAAACAGTGATGTGTTCTTTTTTCCTTCCTTTTTTTTTTTTTTGGATTAAAAAAGAGGTACCATTAAGAAGGCAGAAAGTAGTTACATAACCAGAGGACTGGATATCATCTTAGGAAAATCTTAAAACAAAAATGATCACAAAAAAAAAAGGAAAATGCATCAACTAAGAAGAGATCCCCAATCTCTTTGCAAGTCCACTGTGTTCATTCTGCTATTTTGCTAATGTTTAGGTTTTATGATCAATCATTAATAGTAAAACATTGCGCTGCTATCATCCAAAAGATATATCAGATTCTCCATGTGTAACAGTATATAATTTTGAGTTCATCCTATCTTATAGATTAGTTAATGTAAAAATAACGTCAAGCTCTTTACTTAAATGTACCAAAAAGCATTTACTGCTGTTGTCAAATAACCAATGTAAGGTTAAAGATCTACAGCAGAGTGACCCATGAAAACTCAAAGGTAACAAAATATGCCTTACAACTTTCAAGCAAGGAAAACAAGGATATATAATCATGCAGTTGTCCATAATAATATAAGAATGCAGGGCCTCAGCTGGCCAAACTGTAAACACTTTATGATAAGCAAAGAAAAACTCACCAGTAATTGCCCTGACAGTTTCGCTAGAAGCATATTCCTGAATAGTATGATTAGAGAAGAGCAGCTTAACAAACATTGCAGCCTGAATAGATGTTTCCGGATCACTTGAACCTATCAGATCCAACACAACCTGAACACCACCTGCCTCAGCCACTGCTCTTTTATTTGATCGACTGTACATTACAAGGTTTTGCAAAGCACATATTGCTACTACTTTCATTTCTTCTGTCGGCTGGTCTTCAAGCACATTCACTAAAGCACGACAAGCAGAAACCGCATCAGCTGTCCGAGCAAGAGCCTCGTTCTGGAATAAATCACCAAGAGCCAAAGTCGCCAACAATCTTGCCTGCTGTGCCTGAGTCTGTGGGTCCAACAGATATTGTGATAATGGTTGGATGGCTGATTTAGTAACTTTTGTTTCTCTTATCTTCACATTGTTCAACAATACTTCCAAGAGTCTTGCAGCAGTTTCCTCACACTGATGAGACCTTAAAAGCTCTAAGAGAGCTTCTATGGCACCACTTTCAGCCATTGCTTCTGCACTAGTTCCATCATCACTCTCCAACACCAGAAGAGCATTTAATGCACCAATGACAGTGCTCTCTGAGCCAGATCGAAGCAACCGCACCAACACAGCAACAGGCACTTCCAAGTAGAATTCAGAACTAAATTGCAGAATACTTGCCAAAACAGAGGCAGCAGACTCCCATAAAGCATGGGGAAGGGAAGGATCAGCTTGCAAGATCACCTTAGAAAGTTCAATAACACCACCCTCTTTTGCAATTTCATTTGGCCATGTGAGGGCAATGCTAACTAGAGCCTTTACAGCTCTCTGCTGTAGTATGTGTATACCAGAACCAAGAACTCGTACAAGGGGACCAATTACTTGCTGCGTGATTGTATCCTTCTGAAGGTGTTCTTCCATGAGAAGGTGTGAAAGAAGCTCAGCAGCCAACTGTTGAACTGCAGATATTGGAGAATCGAGCAAGGGAATAAGTGGTTCAATGGCTTGGTGAGAAGTCAATGAATAGTCAGCACGACACTGGGGATGCTCCAAGATATTAACCAAAACCTGCAATGCACTATGCTGTCCATCAGGCCCAAAATCTTGTCTTGTCAGTAACAAAAATAGGGGTTCAACAACTTTAGCAGCAGATGGTCCTTTAGCTATGCTAGCATTATTGGTCAATATACGCAGCAGTTCTGCAAAAGCAGCACATAGATAATCAGGTGCTTCATGGAGTATATCGAGTATGCTTTCCATAACACCAGCTTTCACCATTTCCACCTTACAAGCAGGCCTATCTTTCCCTAACTTGACCAGAGCTCTGGAAATGGCCTCATGTAGCACATAATTCCTACCATACAAAAGGCCAACAAGAGGAATAACTGCACCATGTGCAGCAACAAGCTCTGCCAGTTGCTCATCCTCAACAAGCCTATCTAATGCACGGACAACTGAATGCTGAGCAGGACTAAACTCACTTACAAGGAGAGAGACCAGAGGTTCAACACAACGTGCAGCTGCCATTGTGGACCTGATCCTAGTATTTCCAAAAAGAACACAACATAATTCAGCAGCATCCCCTTTGAGGTCCATTGAACAATTTGAGGAAAGGATCCTGCAAAGCACATCCACAGCATTCATTTCAACATCTGCAACAACAAGCGCCCTTGATGGATTTTCACTCAGTAACCTAACCAATGCAGCAATTGCAGCATGCTGCTCCCTTTCCAAACCAGTATTAAGAATCTCCACCAAAGGTTGAACAGCTTGTCGAGCAGTATCTGCATTCCTAATGTGGTCAGCAGAGAATAAACTTTCCAAAGCTTTTGCAGCACTATACCTTGCACCTCTTCCACCTAACCGTAGGACAGCCACAAGTTGTGTAACAGCACCAAATGATGATTCATGTCTTCGGATCTCAGCACTGCCAAACAGAATTCCTAACAAATCTGTAGCAGCTTCTTCAGTTGCATCTTGTGGACCCAATGAAAGATACTTAGTAAGTGCCTCCAACACCCCAGACTCTACCATTACAATCTTATTTGGTGGACAATCTCTAGCAAGCTGAGTCAGAAGCCCAAGTGCCAAAGATGGTGCTCCTGGGCGATCTGGAATTGGCTTGAGCAGATCAACAAGGGCAGGTATTGCCTTCCGAGAAGTGGCACCAACCCTTATGTCATCAACTCTGAACATCCTCTCAAGAGCAACTTGATCAGGATAAGACACTAAAGAGAACTCTTCTGATAATTCCAAAAGATCCTGTATATCACTATCAGCACAGCCAAGCAAAGAGATAAGTCCCCCTGCTGCCCCAGAATTTGCAACAGACAGAAGTGTTCCACGGCTACCATTACAGACTAGGCTAGCTATTGATTGTGCAGCAAAATATCTATTTGCCGATTCCTCTGACTTCAATAAATTAGCAAGTGCTGGTATAGATTTCATTGTCGCATGTGCTCTAATGATATCTCTATCTTGAAACAATATTGCTAACAGCAAAGCACAAATCCACATGCTGCTATCTTCTCTGTAGTCAATCTGCATGGTCACATGGAAACAGTAAACAAGAAAAAAACAATTATACCCCATTTTGTTTTCATATCTGACTGTTACATATATCAGTGAGGTTGATTTGCTAAATAGAAATGAAGTTTGACAACTAAGGATGCCTTTATAAGCAAACAAGCAAAAGTTTACAAAGATAAGAATCAAAAGCATTGCATATTTCTCACTAAGTTTCTAATTGACTGAATATGAAATTGAAGAAGGTACTCAAGTACCTGAGTATACTGGGAGAAACAATTTGAGATCCTGTCTGTGAGAGCCTCAATTGCTCCAGCCTCCATGATCGTAATTTTACATTTTTCATCATGACAAGCAAGAACAGCCAGTAACCATATAGCTAAGTTCACATCAGATATAATGGCTGTGCCTGTATTGGATTCACTGTCATTGTTGTCTTCTTTTGTATATCTGCAAATGCTGATAATTTCCTTGCTGTCATCATCTTGACTACCCAAAGAAGGCTGTGAAGAAACAAGCATACCAACAAGAGACTGAATAAGATCGGCGCATGAGTTGGTTTGGTTGAGATCTTCCACCAGTCTCTGATGATTCACTTTAGCAGCACATATAAGAAGTGCAGCTCCCCCAATTTTGACCTCACCATTTGTGGAACCAATTATCCTTTTTGCAATTGACGATATGCACCGCGAGGCAGTAGCTACAGTGTCTCCCAGAATGATAGGCTGATCCCGGCATAATCGTGACAATATCTCAATAGATTTATCCTGCAACCTTGGTGCTGAATCAGCAATGGACAGAACTATTGGACTTATGCTCTTTGGGAATTCAGCCAATACTGTCCATGCAGGTTTTGTGTGTGCACCAGTCTCCACTGACCTGGATAGGATGGCAAGTGCTTCTAGAGCATCTGATGTGGTAACAGACTCATTAATAGCAGATTCTAAGAAAGAAACTAAAACAAGAACAGTGCCAGCACGATTCACACAGTCAGTTACAGCATAATCAACATGCCTAGAATGTAAGAGGCGAGCAATTGCTGCTGCAGCCTGGGTTTTTCCAGATATTGTGCCTTCACGTAATACTCTGGTAGCAGGCAATATAACTTCTGCTGGAACAGCTTTCTCTGAAATTTCATTATCCAAAATAAGATTTGCCATAGCACACGTCGCCAGCTCTGCAACCTCCAAACCTGAAGAGTTAGCTAGTCCAACCAGGGGGATTAATGCATCTCTAGCAACAGCAGCTACATCCTTGTTCTCTTTGATGGAAAGAAATATTGCAGCAAGACAACGTGAGGACTCCACCAAAATACTTTCTGACTCAGCATTTAGCAGCTTCATTGCTGACCAAAGAGTTTTAACAGCAATGATGCTTTCGCGCAAGTCTTTCCTCATTTCAAAAATTCCTGCCAGAGCAGATGCAGAATTTGCCTGAGTTTCTTCCTTGGTAGAGCTCATTATTTTAATCATTGTATCAATTGCGTCACTAGCAGCACTACCTTCACGTAGAATGTCACTAAGAGGAGCAACAGAAAGCATACTACTCAAAGCATCCAAAACATAAACCTTAGACTCAGGTAGATCACTAGTCAATAATGCTGTAAGCTGACTGATAGTGGCCGTATCAGATTTATGAATTAAGTGATTCAAGGTCTTTGCCGCAATCTCCTTCCCATTTGGGCTTCCATTCTTCAATAACCACAATAAAGCAGGAACAGCATCGGCACTTTCAACACATGCACGTATATCTTCGCTATGATTGCAGAGGTTCCTAAGGATTGTTGCAGAATCTTCCTTCGCCTTTGGAGATCCTGTCTCCAAAATTTGAACAAGTGGAGGTATACCACCAGCAGCAGTAATGGCCCATTTACTTTCATCATTTTCATTAGATAGTAGGCAAAGCAGGGCAACTGCACATTCTTGCTGCTGTTCTGAAGAAAGCCCAAGAAGAGAAATCAACAGCTGAACACCTTCACGGCCTTGAAGGGCGCACCATAGACTGCCTTCATTATTGCACAGCATCAAGAGAGCTTTCATAAGCTCTTCTTGTACTTCATTGGCAGCCATTGTAATTAAACCAACAAGCAAACGTTTTGCTTCAGAGTTAGCAAGCTTTATAGAGAGTATGGGGTTACCATACAACTAGCTAGGGCTTCAATAGTTCTTTCCTGCACAAGGAAGGGCAGGCGAGGTTTGAATTGCTTGAGCAATGTCTGCTCAACTACTAAAGGATCTGAAGCTCTAGCAGATTCTGCCTTGCTATCATATATCATAAGAGCTGAAGCTAATGCCCCTAATGTGTCAGCAATTTGGGTAGGTGAAGTGCATGATTCAAGGCTTTGACCAAGGCTGGAGATCACATAAGATAAACCGCCAGAGATGTTTGCCAGAGCACACATTGCATTCTCCTGCAAGGCTTGAGCATACTCACCCTGCATGAATTCTTTGGAAGGAGCTATTGTAGCATTGATCAAAGCAGGAATACCATTAGAATTAGCTATCTCCTTCCTTGCTTCTTTGCACTCAGCAGAAAGAGATTTAAGAGCGCCAGCTGCTTCAGCTCTAACAGGGGCATCATTACCAGGGCCTAAAAGTTTGAGAAGTTTTTTTGTTGCTTCTGCTGTCAATATTTTTGAACAAACAGATGCATCCTCCATCATCATACAGGCAAGCAAATAGCACACATTAGCTAAGGTGCCAGAATGTCCTGTTGTCAATAACTTCACCAATATATCCACTCCTCCAGCTTGTACTGTTGCATTCCAGAAACCCTCAGTGCTGCTGCAGAGATTTTTCAATGCTCCAGTCAATAAACCATCAACTACATTTCCCGTCTTGAGCCCCTTTCCAAGCAGCTCCCAGAGCACTGGCACAACACCTTCAGTAGAAAAGATTTTCGAACCGACATGATCTTTAACACCGCCCTGAGAGACAGCAAAAATAGTCTTCGCAGCAGCAACCTGACCTTCAGCTGAACTGGACTTGAGTAGACCAAGTAACGGAGGAATGCATCCTCCAAGTAAGACTTTTACCCTCAACTCATTTTCTTTACAAAGGGAACCTAACACAGTTGCTGCCTGTATCTTCACACTCAATGACCCTGACCGAAGAAGAGATACAAGTACTGGAACTGCTTGAGAATGAGATCCAACAGCACTGAAAGCATTTTCACGCGTATCAACAAGCTCTAATAACTGCCTCAGGGAATACTCTTTCTCTTGCACAGATGAGGAGCTCTGACGTAGCTGCTCAATGCATTGAGCAACACTTGCTAATGTCCCATCTGGATCCTCCATGCTGCTTGTACGATCTCTGCAAACATTTAAGAAAGGAAGATGCATAAGATGGAGCATTAGATATTATGCACATGAGTTTCAAATATGCACGGCCTATATATTAAAGCGTCAATTTAGAAGATAGATAATTCTAAATTCAGGAAGAAAAAGGATCAAATTGTTCTAAAGGCTCCCACATCCTTGGCTCCTACAACATGAAAATTATAAAAAGCATTTTTCCCCCCATGTTTGGCTTTTTGACAGACATGCTGAGCAAGCACTGTATGCAAGCACCACCTTAAGGAGGCCAAATAGGTTTTCATTTACTTAGCTGCAATGCAAGTAAGGATACCATTACTAAATCATGAAATGTGTTGAAAGAAGATATTGCAATCATTGTTGCTAGCAGCCTTGCAATAAATAGAGTTTAAAATATTTGATCATCTTGTAGACTATTCTTCTATATGACAAATCCTAGGAACATATGAGATTTCTGCCAACCTCAATCCCATCTTTAAAACAGAATGTGGAGTGGGAGGTTCTGA
>JAIUCU010000263.1:0-44507 GCA_020226215.1 Sindora glabra
ATTCTTGGTGGTTTGATAGTGGTTCTACAACTCATGTTGCAATTACCTTGCAGGGGTTCGTAAGCAAGAGGAAACCAAGTGAAGAGAGAGTCCAAGCTTAGAGTAGGAAATGATTTTGAAGTTGTAGTTGAATGCATAGGAGATGTTATTTTACGTTTAGAAAACTTTATTGAGATTACATTGAATAATGTTTTTTATGTTCCTAGTTTTAGACGTAATTTAATTTCAATTTCTCTTTTGGATAGGCTTGGATACACATTTATTTTTGGAAATGGAAAGTTGATATTTTATTGCATTCTGAGTCTATTGGTTTTGGTGTTCTTGATAATGGTTTATATAGGTTACTTTTAGCCTCTAATAGTCCTTATGCTTCTTTGAATGTTGAAAATATGATTTCAAAAAGGCCTAGAATTAAGGAAACATCATCAGTCTTATGGCATAGAAGATTGGGACATATATCTAGGGAACGGGTGGGGAGGTTAATTAAAGATAATATTCTTCCTTCCTTAGATTTTGATGATATGGACATATGTGTCAGCTGTATTAGGGGCAAGTTAACTAAGACTAAAAAGAAGGGCGCTACTCATAGTTCAAATCTTTTAGAAATAATTCATACTAATATATCTGGACCATACTCTTCCACCATTTGTGGTTGTCGTTATTTTGTTACATTCATTGATGACTTTTCTCGATATGGTTATCTTTATTTGATAAAAGAAAAATCTGATGTACTTGAGAAATTCAAAATTTTCAAAATTGAAGTTGAAAAAACAATTGGGAAAAGTCATCAAGATTGTGAGATCTGACCGAGGGAGGTGAATATTATGGCAAACAAGATGTGTTTGGGCAACACATGGGACCGTTTGCTAGGTTTTTACAAGATTGTGGAATTGTTCCACAATATACCATGCCTGGTAGTCTTGAACAAAATGGCATTGCTGAAAGGCGCAATCGAACTCTTAAAGACATGATGAGGAGCATGATGAGTGGAACAAATTTACTTGAGTTTCTTTGGGTTGAGGCCATTAAAACTGCTTTGTACATCCTTAACCGTGTTCCTAGCAAGGTCAGTACCTAAAACACCCTTTGAGCTTTGGACCGGCAGAAAACCTAGCCTTAATCATTTTTCGAGTTTAGGGGTTGTCCTTCTGAAGTAAAATTTATGATCCATCAATAAAGAAACTTGATCCAAGATCTTGTTCGTTGTTACTTTATTGGGTGTCCAGATCGTGCAAAAGGATACAAGTTCTATTGCCCCTACAAGAGGTACAAAAATAGTTGAGTCCATGACTGCAAAATTTCTTGAGCTTGATGTTGCTGATTTGTCACCAAATCCAGGGCACCTTGAAACACATGATGATCCAGCCTCCATTACCATTCCACTAATTTTACCTAGTCAGACTTTTGTACCTCCATCTGTTCATGTTGAAATACAAAATGATCAAAATGTAGAGCGTGACCAAATTGTAGAACCTGTTGCAGTTGTTCCCATTGAAAATCACCAACCTGTTCAACTAGTAGAGCAGATCCCTATTAGAAGGTCAGTCAGACAAAGGAGGGCAGCAATTTCAAATGATTATTATGTTTATCTTGGTGAGAGTGAATATAATATTGGGGATGTTGTTGATCCAACAACGTACAGTCAAGCAATGAATAGTCAACAATCTGATATGTGGTTAAATGCTATGAATGAGGAAATTCAGTCTATGATAAAAAATGAAGTATGGGAACTTGTTGAGCTTCCACAAAATTATAAGGCAATTGACAGCAAATGGGTGTACAAGACTAAGAAGGATTCAACTGGCAGAATTGAACGATTTAAAGCAAGATTGGTAGCTAAAGGTTTTACTCAAAGAGAAGGAATTGACTACTTTGAGACCTTCTCGCCAGTATCTTTTAAAGACTCATTCAGAATTATTATGGCCTTGGTTGCACACTTAATTTAGAGCTTCATCAGATGGATGTCAAAACAGCTTTTTTGAATGGTGAACTTATGGAAGATGTCTACATGAAACAACCTGAAGGTTTTCAGATAAATGAATCTGAGCATCTGGTATGCAAGTTACGAAAATCGATATATGGTTTGAAACAAGCATCTCGGCAATGGTATTTAAAGTTTGATGAGTTGATTACATCTATAAGCTTCACAGAAAATAAAGTTGACCAGTGTATTTATCTCAAGATTAGTGGGAGCAACTTTATTTTTCTCATCTTGTATGTTGATGATATTCTATTGGCAAGCAATAGTCTAGCTTTGCCACATGATACCAAACAAATGTTGTCTAGAGCTTTTGATATGAAGGATCTTGGTGAGGCATCATTTGTTTTAGGTATTCAAATTCATAGGGACAGAACTCGTAATTTATTGGGATTATCTCAAAAGGCATATATTGACAGGATTCTTGAAAGATTTGAAATGCAGAATTGTAGACCTGGGGATACTCCAGTTGTGAAAGGTGATAAGTTCAGCAACATGCAGTGCCCAGCAAATGAGATAGAGAAACAGTCAATGCAAAATGTTCCCTATGCAAGTGCCGTTGGAAGTTTAATGTATGCTCAAGTTTGCACCAGACCAGATTTAGCTTTTGTGGTTAGTGTTCTTGGCAGATATTTGTCTAACCCTGGTAGAGATCATTGGTGTGCTGCTAAGAAGGTTATGAGATACTTGCAGAAAACCAAAGGTTATATGCTCGTTTATAGGAATGTTAATAACCTTGAAGTAATTGGGTATTCAGACTCAGATTTTGCTGGATGTTCCGATGATATGAAATCTACTTCAGGTTACATTTTCATTATGGCTAGAGGTGCTATATCCTGGAAAAGTGCTAAGCAGACATTGACAGCTTCTTCCACTATGCAAGCAGAATTCGTTACTTGTTATGGTGCTGCTTCACAAGCTATTTGGTTGAAAATTTTCATTTCAGGATTACAAATTGTTGACTCTATTGCTAGACCACTGAAAATTTATTGTGATAATAGTGCTGCAGTTTTCTTCACCAAAAACAATAAAAGTTCTAGTGGATCTAAGCATTTAGAGTTAAAGTACCTCACAGTCAGAGATCTTGTGAAGAAAGGGGACATAGTGGTAGAGCACATTCATACTGATGCTATGCTGGCGGATCCCATGACTAAAGGACTTAGACCTATAATTTTTCAAAAGCATGTTGAGAATATGGGAATTGTAGGCTCTTTTGATATCTTTGGTTAGTGGGAGTTGTTTTCTTTTATATAATTTTGATGTGTTATTTTCTTATATCTTTACATATACTTGTTGGTACATTGATTATGAATTTATTATAAGTTATCGATGCATGCATCATTTGATTATAATTTGCCAATGTTGTTATAATTTTTATGAGGGCTAAGACTTGGTGTCAGTCGTTAGTTCCTGAGCTTAATTATTTGTCTCAAAATCGACACATTTTGGGATTTGTGAGACAATCTGGCTTTGTATATTGCCAGCTGATTTCTTGTATTATGTGAATTTTTAGAGAAATCATTGAGGACTGACATGAAAGATAAGCATGATTGATCACAATTCTAATGCCATCTTTCATGCTACACTATCACATCAGTGACTAAGTATATATAGTTCATGATATTTTGTAACCATGGAAGGTCCTACATTATTAAAGAATGTAACTATCGGCATGATTCGGTATCATTGGCTATATAAGCTTAGTCAAATTTTAAGGCATTTATCTCTAGGGTGGTGTATTTTTAAAATTGTGGCCACATATATTTACAAAAAATAGTCCTCAGCCCAAGAGTCATTTTTCAAAATAAAATATTTTATAAAATAAACTTAATTACAATTAATGTTGTCCAAGTGGGAGAATGTAAAAATATTTTGGACTACCATTAATTGGGTCTTTTATTTTATTTAAAATGGGCTGAGTCTGATCCTAGAGTTATATTTTAAGTCCAGCTTTTGTGATAACTTTTATGGATTATAAATACCTGGTGGGCTGATGTGTTTTGCAGCAAGTGTAGACCTTTAACCAAATGGGCTTTTGATGGGTGAGCCCAGTAGGGCTTTCTATTTAAGCAGGTTAGGTCCCCCTAGCCACTCTACGCTCTATTGTTAACCACAAAACACTTTGTGAATCCTGGTGCCCCATCGGCTGCAAAATTCGTAGAGAAGGCAGGGAAGATCAAACCTTTGTTCATCAATTTATTATGGCGAACACAGGTACGCTATCTATTTTCTTAAATCATGTATTTTATGTTCTTGATCTATGTAAGTTTATATCCTGTTTGAATAATTTTTGCTTACACATAACTCCGTGTCGAAGTGTTCCTGATGAGTTCAAAAACGAAGCGTCTAGGCATTGCAAGAGAAGAACTGATATCAATATTGGAATTACAAGTAATCCTTC
Source organism: Sindora glabra (assembly GCA_020226215.1). Lineage (NCBI taxonomy): Eukaryota > Viridiplantae > Streptophyta > Magnoliopsida > Fabales > Fabaceae > Sindora > Sindora glabra. The sequence continues at coordinate 4,380 of JAIUCU010000263.1, forward strand.
AGGAGGTGAAAACGAAATGTCTTTCCCGGAAGGAGGTATGCTGCAACAATCTATTATTTGTTTGCCTTGTGAACAAATTTGTCAAATGTCCTTCTATATTTTAATTATTGCAGGTGGCCATTTCATTTCTAGCAGAGGTCTAACATTTTTTTTCTTTTAACTCTATTTAATCATTTAGTTGAAAATTATTTGTATTTTGCATGATCTAATTATATCATGCCATGCCCTTTGGGTGATTGGGCCATTGTTAGGTTTGGGGCAGAAAGCAGAGAGCTGTGAAAGGAAGTCCTCAAGTTCCATTCGGTTTCATGGAAACTAAATCTCATATATTACCCTATTTCAAAACAATATCAAGCGGAAAATGCAAAAAGAAAAAATTATCCTTGGATTTTGCTTCTCAACTTTAAAAACTTGGAATGAGAGCTTCAAACTATATAAAAATTTGAAATTAACACTTATTACCGATTTTATTACTCCTTTATATATTTAATTACATGTTTTATTTTGAACTTTTTAATTTATAATCATAATATTATAATCTTTTGGCTTGTCATATGATTTTTTTTACATAATTTTAAACTTTTTTAGGCATTTTGATTAAAATGTTAACAACATACAATGATAATGTGTTTCGTATTTAAAAAATTGATGAAAGTCATATTATTTTAATAAAATAATTAAACAAGTTGATGATAAGTGTTAAATGTAAATTTTTGCATAATTTAGGGTGAGCATTTTAAGTAAATTATTGATGAAACTTGATTAAACTACATTTAGGAAAGTAAAAATATATTTATGCATTATTTTTATTATTATTTTTGTTTCCTCTTGTAAAAAAAAAGTTAGAAAAGTCATAAGTAGTTCATTTTTATTTTTTCTTATTTTTAATTAAAATTTTAATATTTTCAAATTTTTGAGAATTTCACAAAATTATTTGTAAGTTTTAAAATTTCAAGAAAGTTACGTAATAGTAGCTCGTACTAGGTTATTTGTATTTTGCCCTTTTATAGCACAGATTCAAATACACAAAATTTATTTTAACGTTCTTCTTTGTGGTAAATTTTCAGTGGGTATCATTGGTTATTCATTTTTAATTGCTATCAATAGCTATATTCTAATAACATAATAACCACACATCAACAATCAAATTTCAGAAACTATTTACCTTAAATTGCTCTTTATTAATATTTTACACTATATTTTATGATTTAATTTTTTAATTAAATAATATGTATTTTTTTGCATTATATATATATATATATATATATATATATATATATATATATATATATTCTTGCTCCCTGTTTTCTTTTTTTATATCATATAATTATATAATCTTTATATAATCTAATTATATTATCAAGATATATAACACTATTAAATGATAAACCATACAATTGTAGAATATAAATAATATATAAAAGATTGAATACACACACATATATAGAATTTAAATTTGATCTACTATAAATACACTATCAATGAGTAAAAACAAGATATATCATTAAAAAAAGTAATAATAATTAAGATTTTTCTTAACTACAGTAAAAAGATTTTAATTTTTTTTCTAATATGGCAACACACATGGTTGGGTAGTAATGTAAAGTTGATTTACATTAATAATAAATTAAATTTAAATCCTTATAAAAATTCATATAGATATATACGAGGAATTTGTAATTTATATAAAAATTTATATTTTTACCAAAAATTATAATTTTTTATAAAAGAAATTATGTGTATGAAATAATTATCGTAAAAATTATTTATCATAGGGCGCACCTTAGGTCCTCAAGAAAAATCTCTATTTTTTGCCATAATTAGCTGACCAAAAAATTTACTTGATGTTTATATATACAGTGAATAAGCATTAAGGCATTGCAAGAGAAAAACTGATATTAATATGGAAAGTACAAGTAACCCTCCAACGGGTGAAAATGAAATGACTATCCCAGTAGAAGGTATGCAACAAATAACAATCTATTGTTGTGTATGAATGGACTGATGGAAAATGAAATGCCTTTCCCAGAAGAAGACATCAATGAATAATTGAGTACTTTGGAGTCCCAAAAAAGGCAAGAAGCATAAGAGGCATGTTGCTTATTAGTCAAATGAAGTAGACTCCATTAAGAAGAGAATTAAAGATATGAAACAGTCCGTAAATCAGAGCGAGCTAGCAAATCGCATTGAATTGGAAGGAAAGATACTGCAACTGATTGAAGACGTTAGAGAGTTTGTAGAGTGAAAACCTTGTGAAACATCACTCACACTTAATGTGCTTGTGACTAAGTGTGCACAGTAGCCGATGCATGTGACCCATGAATTGGTTGGTCAAAAATTCCAAAATAATCTTATCAAGATTAGGGAACTTCTCAATAATGAAAAGTCAAAATCGTTAGGGTGCATGGAATGGGGGGGAGTAGGGAAAACAACTTTAGTTACTCACATCTATGATGAAATTGCTAAAAGAGAAAATATTTTTACCCCCATCTCTGGGTCAATGTGTCTCAAGATTTTAGCATCTCTAAGCTACAATATGTCAGTGCTAAAAGAATTAATTTGATTCTTGATGGGGAATTTGACTGGTGAATAAGACCAACAAGATTGAGATGTTAGAAAAATGGCATATAAATATATAGGGAGTATACTTCAAATATTTTTATATTTCATGTACATTTTCTTAGCTTATTTAACATGATAAACTTTGTGTAAAATGGAGTGTATATAGTCACCTAAGTGACTTTTTAACTCTTACACATAATTCTGAATACATGAACTTAATCATACATGCATCGCATCTATCTATATATTTCAACTTTAACATTCAAAATATATATCTAAATACAATAAACTTGATTAATAGGACCTACATAGAAATTACAAAATTACTCTTGCCAATACCCCTTGATTTTGAAAATTTTCCAATTCATAAGTTCTTGCAAAATCTTCAAATTTGAGGGATTTTCCAAAAATTTTCAAAACTTTCTTATCTTCATGTCTTTGCTTGAAACCATTTGAAACAATTTCTTTTTTATGCCTTGTAACATCTCTTTTGGCATCATTCTTCTTCATGACCATCATCTTGTCATTTATGACATTTTGGTTGATAATTTTTTTTATCATTTTCTTCTTCTCCTTCATAATAACTCTCCATTTATCTTTATGACCAACATTATCCAAGTTGGCACATTCCATTGTAGCAATATTGCATTTGACATAATTTTTTTCAAAAAGTTGTGAGTCTTTAACTTGAAATTCAATTTTATTGATTGAATTAATTATATCTTCATCATGCAAATTTTATTCTTGGACAACTTTTCTTCTAATTTGATTTTCATCAGAGGCCACAAAATTTTGCATTGAAGTTAGTTCCCATTCAATTGGAAAATTTCTATCTTTCATCTTAGCTGATGTCAACACATAGTTAGAAGAATTATATACAATGCATGAGATATTTTTAAAAAGTAAAGCATAACCCTTTTCAAGCATTTGAGCTACACTCAATAGATTATGGCTGATTTCAGGCACATATAAAACATCATGAATAAACTCCATACCTATTAAAGTCTTAATTGAAATGAATCCTTTTACTTTCACATTAATATACTCTCCCTTGCCAAGCTTTACCCTGCTTTGGTAGAACTTGTCAAAGGTCTTGAAAATACTAACATCATGTGTCATGTTATTACTACAACTATTATTAACTATCCAAACATTTGATTTATATCCAACATAACATGTTACAGCAAACAATGTTGTTTCTTGTAGTGCATTATTATTTTTATCTAAACTTGTTAGTTCTCTTTCTTATGTTTTTCTTTATAGACTTTTTTGATATATCTAAGTTGGTTGCATGCTCTACATTTTACATTTGGTCTCCACTAATAAAATGTTTGAAGTGAGATCTTTTTTCTACAATCAACATAAGGTGGGTATTTTCCTTTTTTTGCACATTTTTTGTTAGTTTACTTTTCTTGTAACTATACTGGAAAATCTTGTCTTTATAATTCCTCCTTTCTTATTGATCTTTTATGCTCTTGTGCTTGAAGAGCATTTACAACATCTATCAGAGTTAATTAGGAATGATCTTCAAAGTCTTACCAAAAAGAGATTTTTGCTTCAAATCTCTTAGGAACACTAATTAACATCTTTTTTTACTAACCTTCTTTTAGTTAGCTCTTCTCCAAGCATTTTGATTTGATTTACTACTTTCATGAGTTTATTGTTTGATCTTTGATAGTTTTTGACTCCTTCATCTTGGGAACCTCAATTTTTCTTCTTAAATTCAATACTTGGATTTGTTTTGTTCTCTCACTCCCTAAAACTCTTCCTTCAAAGCATCCTAAGCTTTTTTAGGGGTGTCATAGTTTATAAGTCTCATATATATTTCTTCTTGAATGCATAATTGGATGGAAAATAGAGCTTTATATTTATTCGCACTTTCTTTTACTTTGATATTTAATTTAAGCTAAAGTGGGATTTGCAGGTAGAAGTTAGACTTTGTTTTCCTATTTCTATAACCTACCAAAGGTTATAAGCTTTTAGATATGTCTTTATTTTACTAGCTCATATTGCATAATTCGTTCCTAAAAGTACAAAAGGTAATGACTCAGAATAACTACCAGAAGCTATAATAACTTACTTGTATTTGAGGTTTCCTATGGAGCGGAAGTCTTTCTAATTTTCTCTTTACTCACAAGATTAGGATCATTTAAGCTCTTGATACCATGTTGGAAAAATGCATATAAATATATGGAGAGCATACTTCAAATATCTTCATATCTTATTCATTTTTTGGCTTACTTAATATACTAAACTTTATGTACAATTGGGTATATATAGTCACCTTAGTGACTCTTTAACACTTATATATAATTCTAAATACATTTCCATGACTTCTTTAATATCCACCAACACTTGAATAACTTTGCAAAGAGATTCTTGGACAAATATCTTGAACATTAATCTATTTCAATGAAACTTTAGTCCTCCTAGAAAATAAAAGGTATGATTTTTGTCTTTTATTTTAAAATAATCTATTTTGGTCTCTTAAATATCAAATTGGTGCTTTTTTCATCATCTTGCTTTGATTTTTGCCAATTTCTTGGTCTCACAAAACAACTTTCACCTAATATTTCCTCCAGATTAACCTAAAATGACTTCTATGTAACTATGAAAGAAAAAATTTGTCTAAATTTTAAAAATTTTCAAAAAAATTAATTGATTACATATGAAAATTTGAATTAATTTGAGAGTTAATTATCTATAAAATTAAAAAAAATGTGATTAGAGATAAAAAAATGAGTTAACAAAGTTGATAGAAATTGATAAAAATTGAATAGGAGACCCAAAAATGAACCAATTTAATATAGGAATCAAAATAAATTATAGATCAAATTAGTCTCTTGCTCTTTATAGTTTATTTGCTTCTAATTAGATACTTATAATTTATTTTTAATTAAATCCTTGTTAAAAGATGGATGTTAAATTCATTAGCAAGTTGCTGAAGTGACCATTATTTCATCGCACGTGCATGACAAGCAAGTACTTATGTGGAATAGGCTTTATTCTTTGCTCCTTATATTTTCATCAAATTTTGAAATTGTTACCTATGATTTATTTACTCCTAAATGAATATATGTAATTACAAGTTTTTTCACACGCGCTTCCACGTGTACTCAGAAGTCTTTGTTTCTGAAGAAATTAAAAATTTTAAATAATATTAGTTATAATTCATTCTTATACAAACAATATTTATAGTTAATATTTACTATAAAAGTTTTGTATTTTAAGTTTCTTGAAAAAAATAAGACATTCGAATCGATGAATTCATTTTTTTTATATGACCCAACACTTACTTCTTCAATATCAAGTCCTTTCCTTATCTAATTACATCCATTGGATTAATTTGACATTAAGGCTACATATTAATGAAGTATTACTTTTGAATAGTATTATGTCTGAGGAGTTCATATTTCATATTTCTTTAGGTTTAATTATAATTTTGGTCCCAAATTGGAGATGATAAATGTACAAGTTATGTTGGATTCAAATTTTATGAAAATGGATGATTTATAACTTTTATACGTATGGTTAACCTAACCTATCCTTTTATTTATTAAATTATTTATGTTTTATATCTTATTATTTTTATTAATATTATTTTTTCATCATTATCTTGTATTATCACCTCCATTTCAAAATAAATTTACACAATTAAAATTTTTAAATTTTATTTTTACTTTCCTTTTAAAAATATTAATTTTATTTATCCTTAGAAGTATAAATAATTATTTCTCAATAATATATTTCTTATAAGTATTTCAATACTAAATGTAGTTGAACAAATATTTTAATATCTATATACTTTAAATAAAGATCATTTAATTCGAAATTGATATTGTGATAAAATTAAAATTATCTTAAATATTAAACTGCATCTATTATTAACATTAATAATATTTGACATTGCTTTTTAAAATTATTCAAAATAATGAACTTGAACAACATATGCCTTCCACTGTGTTGGAAGCAACCAGTACAGTAGTTGCATGATCCCCCAAAGTATAGATCTGTATGTATTGTGTCACTACAGGTATGTATTTTGATCTGTGTATGTTGTACAATTACAAATCCATTTATTTTATTCAATTTTGAAGTGTCAAAATTGAAGTTATCTTTACAAAAATTTATTCAAAATAAATAATTTTTAAAATATTTAAATGTATATTAAATTATAAAAATAACTTTTATAAATTAATTTTTTTATTTAGAAAGGCACTAATATAATGAATCAAAAAATGAACTTAAAAATAAATTAAAAATTAATATATTATATATCTATCTAAAAATACTATCTTTATGCTATCTGTTGAGGATAGATCCTTGTAATTTGCTTTGTACTGCATAGGATATGATCACACACTGGTTCTCTAATTAGACTTTGCAGATATAACCGATTCGAAGCAAAAGCAAAAAAATAAGAAAAATAGTATGAGAAGATGACGTAATATATTCGTAAAAAAGACAAAAATGAAGAAAGGAGAGACAAAGAAAAATAATATATATATATATATATATATTAACATTAGATTTTGGGAAAAATACATAAAACACTCCTGAAGTTGACGTGAGTGTCAAAATTTTATGTTGGATATAGTACAAAGGAAAGCAATGATAGAGAAAGAAGAAAAATAAGGCAAAAAAATGGATTACATACTCATTGCCATCAAATATAAATGAGGTTTAATTTTTTCACTTTTTTTAAAGTTGAGAGGCAGGATAATTCGTAGGATTTTAATATTTATGTATGAATTTTGACACTTATATCAATTTTTAGAGTATTTTATGTATTGTTCCCTATACACAAAACACTCATATGGAGGTGGAGGAAGCCATGCCTCTCCCTTTATAGTCGGTGGCTTCTCTGAATAAGAAACCTTAATATATTTGATTCACAAAATTTCATATTTTCAGAAAAGTGCACATTCCCAATAATATAATTTTTAGGTATGTGATTACTTGAAATGTAACATTCTTATATTTAGTTTTATATATATGAAAAGTGCACATTCCCAGTAATATAATTTTTAGGTATGTGATTACTTAAAATGTAACATTCTTATATTTAGTTTAATATGTAAATTCATAAGAATAATTTTTTTTAATTTTTAGATATATTATATTCTTATATTTGTTTCACACTTTGTATTTTTAAGAATCTTATTATTTTTTTAAAAAATATTCTTATTAATTTTCTTGTTATAAATTTAATTAAAAATATGTGAATAAAGACTTTTGAAGACTTAATAAATCAATAATTTAAATTTTATTCAATTAAAATATAATAAATAATTTAGTATATAAAATATTAAATTTTTTAATAATTTAAATTTGAAATTTTCATATAATTAACTATATAAATGAATTAAAATTAATTCATCTTTGATATCACGACTCACACATTTAAACTTTTATTTTTTTTTTACTTTGTAAAGCATTAAAAATTATTAAAAAATTATAAATTTTAATTGTAATTTTTATATAAACAAGACAATTTAGAAAACACATATTACATGTGAATATGAAATATTAATCAATGTAATCATACAAATCAAAATTTAATATATTGAAGTTACTTTATAAATTCTTTTTTAAATATGTCATGAGATTATATGCAAATTAGTAGGATTAGAATTTAGAAATTACTTATTTATTTATTTTATTTTTTTAGTGTAATTATCCTTATTATTATGAAAAAATTGAAAATGAAAAGTATAAGTTAAAAATGAAAAATTGTCAAAGTAAATTAGAGTTGAAATTTAAAAATTAAATTTTTAGTTATTTATTATAATTATACTTATTATTATAAAAAAATTGAAAATGAGAAATATAAGCTAAAAGTAAAAAATGAAAATAAAAATTTTTTCAACTAAAGTAGGGAATAAAGAAAATGGGAGTAAAATTATTTTTTTATTTTAATATTAATATTCTCATAAGATAAAAATTTGAGATATCTACTTCTCCCTATAAGAATATTTAGAGGGAAAATTAAGTTTTAAAATGTTTCTGGGAATGTTATATTTCCTGATAAATTTTTTAAAATTTTGAATCAAATATAGAAATTTAACATTTTTATAAAATATTCTTAAAAATGTGAAAAATATTTTGTAACCAAATGCCCTAAATGAAAAGCCTCCACTTGGTTAGTTATAATAATATTTTATTACCTTCAGTTGTTTGATCATCATGCGAAAGGCAACTTAAATTGCGTCTTACGGCTACCCCAAAGCCATGGCTGAAAGGAGGCCTTATCAAGTTGGCTGAAACCAGATCAAATCTGTTTTTACATATCTTGCTGAAGAAGGAAAATCTTCCATTAAATGAAAGAAATTGTGATGATTTTTGACAAATAAGTTCTTGGAATGGCCGTCCCCAATTTCGCTGAGTTGATTTGCGATTTTTTAGGTTGCAAGCAGGAGATTTAAAAAAACTACGAACACTTAAATGGTTCCTTCAATAATCATCGACGCTTGAATAACTGTGCAAAGAGATATTTGGACAAATATCTTGAATATTAATATTTGATTTTAATGGAGTTTTTACCCTTAAAATATAAAATATAAATGATATAATTTTAATTTTTTAATTTATAATAATTGATTTTAATTTTTTAAATATTAAATTGATACTATTTTAATTTTTGTTAATTTTTTGATATCATAAAATTATTTTCATCTAATATTTTTTTAAATTAGTTTGAAATAACTTTTATGTAATTATAAAAGAAAATTTTAGTCTACATTTTAAAAATTTTCAACAAAATTAATTGATTATATATAAAAATTTGAATCAATTTAAGAGTTATTATTTATAAAATTAAAAAAAATGTAATTATAGATAAAAAAAAAATGAGTTGACAGAAGTTGAAAGAAATTGATAGAAATTAAATAGGAGACAAAAAATGCACCAATTTAATATAGGAAACCAAAATAAATTATAAGTTAAATCAATCACCTATTCTTTATAGTTTGTTTACTTTTAATTAGATTCTTATAATTATAATTTATTTTTTATTAACTCTTTGTTAAAAGATAGATGTTAAGTCTATTAGTGAGTTGCTGTTGTAGCTATTATTTTACCACATGTGCATGACAAATAAACACTTACGTGGAGTGAGATTTAATTCCTCTGCTCCTTATATTTTCATTGAATTTTGAAATTGATATCTGTTATTTATTTTCTTCTAATTGGATATATATATAGTTATAATTAATATCTAATTTTTACTTCTAATCGAAGAACCATAACAATTTAAATTAATGGCATCACTTCAATCAATTTTTTCTTTTATTAGGGAAATACATATTGACACCAGATTACCTGTAATTTCGTGAATTGTTTAAAGTTTTGTGTATAATTCGTTGTTCTTTACTCTAATAAAGGGTTATAAGCCTTTAAAATATTCTCATATTGTAAAGTTAATAAATGAATTAGATATTGATTATATATAAGATTCCTTTTAAAAACATTATGCACAAAATTCATATAAAACTGTAATTTTTATTAAACAAATTAAATTTGTTATTATTGCAATTTGAAGTTTTCAAAAAAATTATACAACTTAAAAAAAAACAAGAGGAATTTTTTTGACTTACTCTTTTACAAATTTGTTAACATGTATTTTTTTCAAATTCATGGTAATAATATTGCACATAATTACTGTACTCGTTTGAGATTATCACAAGTTTCTTACACGTTTTCATTCTATATTTAAAACTTTTTAAGTTTTTCCAAAAATTCTAGTTTTTGTATAAATTTTGATATTTTGTGTGAAAATTAAATATATAAAAAGTAGCAAGTTAATGGTTAAATTTGCAATACAAGAATGTTTTAGAAAATTATAATTTTTATTAAAAACAAAAAAAATTAAAGAATTTATTGAAATTCATTAATAAATTTTTGTGATATATACCAACATAAAGAAAATATTAATAATCAATATTTTCAAATTAAAAAGTGAATTGATATAGCGAATTACAAACAAATAAATCATAAGGAGAAATTTCAAACTTTGTTGAAATTATAAGGAGTAAAGAGGCAAATGTTCCTTAATATAAATGCCAACTTATCAACACATGACAAAATAACAGTCACATCAGCAAATAACTAACAGATTTGGTATCCATTTGTCAAGGAGTTAATTAATTAGAAACAAATTATAATTATAAGTATCAAATTTTAAAAAAAATTGAAATAATAATTTCAAAATTTGTTAAAATTATGAGGAATAATGAGTTAATTTAACATAAATTATATTTTAAATAAATTTGAATTTAGTGAAATGTAAAATATTTTATATTTTCAATGAATATAAAAATGATAGTAATTAAAATTTTAATAATAATTAATTTTTTTATTAATAATAGATATTTTTAATAAATTTTAATGATTTAATATTATAAAAATAAATAATAATATAAAATTAATTTTTATTCATAATAAATTAAATTTTAATCGCATTGAGATGAACTTAATTTGTAGATTAATTGGTTAGCAGTAGACCTATTCATGAGTCTATAAACCTTATAAGCTAATTAAGTTTTATCCATTTATACAAAGATTTAACTTAGTTTTTTTTTTTGTAGCGGCCCATGGTTTTTTTTTTGGTAGCGGCCCATTTATTAATATTAGGTTAAGCTTGATAAATTTGGGTCAAATTAATTATACACCCGAGCTTTATATAATTATACACCCAAGCTTTATAGTGAAGAGTAAAGGGAAATTCGAAGTCTTCATTCTCTTTTGCCTTTCTTTTTCATTCTTCATTTTTTTTTTTGAAATTGGGAGCTATCTTTGACTGCAATCGATCTTGAGCCTTCAATTTGTTCAATGTTGATAAATTTTTTTTTAATAAAGGTATGTTTCCATTATTTTCTATTGATTTTAATAAGAGTCTAGTTTTTTGTTCTTTCTATCTTTTGCTTCTTCAATTTTGAATCTTTCATTCTTTATAAACGGGTACCTTAGATCTCTAGTGTTACTTACTTTAAGAAGCTTAAATTTGATTTTAGGAAATGAAAAAGGTACTTAATCACCGTGATATCCTTAATAATACTTGACAAGTTATGAAATTCATGATATTGTCTAAACCCTAATCCATCCTTGGAGTAGTTAGGAAATACATTAATCAACCTTCTTTGGATCATGTTTAAGCTCAATCAATTTGATAATATCCTCATCATCAAAATTTGATTATTGCGATTAGTGTCTATATCATGTCTTTAGTCAACAACCTTAGCTTATAATGTGGAATGTATATTTTAGTGGAGTTTAACACCTAGTCATCACTTAAATGCTTTCTTTTACTTAAAATGCTGAGTAAAAGTTCTTATATTATATCATTAGATTAGACACTAAATTTTATACATATCAAATTAACCCCTAAAGAATCTGCATAGAAAGACATAGGCACAGAACAAAGTGAGACTTTTCTTGTTTGTACTTGTCCTGTTGAAAGTTGTTGAACTACATAAAAAATGGAATACAGTAACAGGAATAGCATACAACTTTGAAAAGAAGTTGACAATCTATTTACATGATCTTAGTAAAAATGTCGAATGGTGTTTGACATTTTTTCTCCTAACAGTGATAATTACCTTAAACTATAGTAGTTAGGTGAAGTTAGCTAATTAAATATGGGAGCTGAGAGAATATGATCCTACTTTTGATTCTTTATAAATAGGTACCTTATATTATTAGTTTCTTATTTTGTCAATATCACAGCTGTTGCTTGTTCTGTAATGCAATCATATTGAAGAGTGTGAGGGATTATTTTTACAAAAAGAGTTTCTAGAGATGCAGTTATAGAAATTAACAAGGAAAAAATCACACTTTATTAGATGTAATATTTCTAGATTCTAGTCAAACTTTGTTAGATAGAGAATGTAAAGGGCCATAATACATTAAATGATTTTTATGAGATTGGTTGATGGACTAAGGATTGACTAGAAGTAAAAGATAATTTAATATATGAAAGTCAAAGTTGGTTTGTTGATTGTTACTTGAAAATTTAAGTAATGATAATGATACTTTCCTGCTATTGTAACAAAGGAAAAATTATTAATGAAACTCGCTAGTTCTCTTAAGATTATTATAATTATTTTAGTTTTATCCATCGTACTCATATGAATCATTTAGGGTGATTGCTTAAACTTAGCAGGGCTTATTAGACATGCTAACATTGGATTTGAACATATATCCAGAAATCATTAATAACGGTTAAGATCTAACATGATAGCTATCCAAATTTGCTTAATTAAAACTCCTTGCAGTACATATGATTGTTGAATATGGGTTCCCAACCTATTAATCTTCCTTCACCCTTTTATCATAGTGTCTTGGTAGTATTGCACATCCTTGCATTCTCCTTCCATTATTTTGGGTCCGCTTATAAGAAACTGGTCTTATTGGAGAGTGATTATTAGTTGCCTTAAGTGCACTAAGTTAAATGTACTAAATGTAATTAAGAATGTGAAATTCTAGTCAATACATCAGTGACTTTCATTTTTCTTTATTCTATCTTTCAATCTTTAACTCAATATGACTTCATATCCCATCATACACTGCCATTTACTCTCAATTATTGCACTATTAATTTATCATGTGCCCTTTAGTGTACTGTCTACATCTTAAAAGCTAGAAGTAAGCAGAAGTGAGCAAGGGATTGTGGGTCAATTTTTGATGCTATAATTTTTTAATATCTTTCTTGAACTTGGAAGTGGTCCTTGGATAAATTGGATTTTTGGCAGGCAAATTCTATATTTAATTAACTAACTATTTACATCTGTAATTTGGCCTATGCTTGTTCTTATTTCCATTAAATAGCATAATGACATAATCAGGGGTGACCAATAAGATCAGGTCACATTCTATAACTAAATTATGACAACAACCGCTTATGGGTTTAAAATGAAATGCGAAGTCAATACAAATTGTAAATCACAGCTACTAAAATCTTGGTCCTAATTCTATATAGAGTAATTAATCTTTTCCTATGTCAATACATGTGGAAAATTACAAACATTACAGCCTTATATAGATATAAACACTACATCCTTGTATAGATATATCTATTGAAAAAATCTAAATATGTTATTACTATTTTTACAGTTGAAGAGGAGAGATGCAAATTATAAGTATCATTAATTGCATTTTTTTATACTTATTACCCATTTTTACTAACGTGAGTAGACCTCTTAATAACTAACACTTTCAAGATATATAAGCTAAAAACACGATTAGTATCTCTTGACATATCATATTATAGTTGCATGAATAGTATGTGGGGGTAGAGTTCTAAAGCAATTTTTTTTTCAGGTTCTATAAACAAAATAGTGAAATTTTAGGTTTTAGAAACTTTTGAATTCAATGGATTTGCTAGACGCAAGGTATTTAAACTTGCTATTCTTATTTTTACTTTCTTGTTTAAAAGGAATCAATTAGGATGAATGAGTAAATGTTAATTAAATATAGTTGATAACTTTATCAATCATATTCCTTAGGATTATAATACACTTGTTCTGAGGCTCACTAAGTTAAATATGCACTATGTAAGTTGCTACAAAAATTAATACTTATATGCACACTGTAAGAACTTATATATATTACATTTGAATGCATTTATTGTTGATATGGCATAATTTGAACAATTAGAATTGATCAATAAGCATGCTAGTTCACATAAGATGTGTCTTTTAGGCCTTTTATTATGAAAAATTAAATTTCTTTTTTTAAGAAATTGATAAGTGACATTGATGAAAATGTAAATTTTAAGGAAGCAAACCCAAATTTAGAAGATGAAAATGTCATTGACAATGAAGAAAATGAAAACAAGCAATGAAGGTTAAGGGAAGAAATGAAAAAGGTTTATCACAAATTATGAGGGCTATAAAATTAAATACATAGGAGCAGCTTCATTTCACACTTATATAAATGAATCTATTAGGTGTATATTGCAATTAAATACATCATATATAAAGGCTATGGAATTCATTAAAAGTTAAGCTCTTCTTCATATATAATTTACAATTTTAAAGCACTAATCACATACACCATAGGAGGGACATATAAAAGTAATTCTAATGCTTTCAGAACTAAAATTGACTTGTTATTAGCTATATGAACTTACTTCATAAGATTGCTAATCACATAGGTTAGGTTACCATTAATGTTAATTTCTCAAAATAGTTTTAATCCTATTCCCCTCAATATATTAATTATTTATTTTTTATCTGAAGGTTTCATTAAAGGATTAGCTAGACTTCTTTCTAACTTTACATAATCTATTGAAATTATTTGATATTGGAGCAATTGCTTCACAATATTATATTTTAATCATATAGGTCAACTTTTCCCATTGAAAGCTTTATTTTTAGCAATGGCTATTGCTGATTAACAATTATAATGCATTGATACCAAAGGTTTCAAATTTGTATCCAATAATATATCAGATAAGAAATTTCTTATCCATTTAACTTCACTTCTAGTGATCTCTGAAATTATAAATTCTAACTCTAGGGTAAATCTAACAATAATTTTTTACTTGAATGATTTTTAAGCCATTACATAACCACGAAGGGTGAATACAAAACTAATAGTGGATTTAGTCTCATCTGAATTAGAGATCCAATTATTATCATTATATCTTCTAATATAGTAATGAAATCCACTATATAGAATACAATAATTTATATTACCTTTTAGATATTTTATTATTCTTACTAGCGTATTCTAGTGATGTTAGTTGGTATTAGTATATCTACTTAATTTACGTACAACATATGCTCTGTTAGATCTAGAAAAAATTCATTAAATGCATTAACTTCTAATAAGCTAAGCATACTTATATTGATTTATTGAGTTTCCTAAATTTTTTTTTAGTTAAGTATTAGTATCATAAGGAGTATGACAAGTTTTTCTTCCAAATATCCAAATTTCTCAAGAAGTTTTTATACATAATGTTGTTGAGTCAATATAATGTCATTATCTTTCCTTATGATTTTAATACCTAAAATAATACTAGCTTTGCCCATGTCTTCATGTCAAAGTTTAAAGCTAATAAAGATTTAGTTTCATGCACAATAAATTGACTAGTGCTAATTATAAGAATATTATCCGTATATAAGCTAATGATCACACACTCATTATTTTCACATTTTGTATATACACATTTATCTATTTCAACACAAGAAAAATCATTATATAAAAGAGTTTGATCAAATTTCTCATGCTATAATTTAAGGGCCTATTTTAGATCATACAAAGACTTTCTTAATTTGCAAACTTTTTGTTCTTATTCTAGGATTTCATAGCTCTCAGGTTATACCATATAAATTTTTGCTTCTAAGTCACCATTTAAGAATATAGTTCTAACATTTATTTGGTGAATAAATAATTTGTAAATGGAAGCTAATGCAAACAAGATATGAATTGAAAAAATTTATGTTATTAGAGCAAAAATATCAAAATAGTCAATATTTTGTTTCTATGAAAAACCTTTGCAACTAGATGAGCTTTGAATTTTTTTAATTAATTCATTAAGAAAATATCTCTTTTTAAAGATTCATTTACAACTTGTTGGGTTTACCTCAGGTGGTAAATCCACTAAGTCCTAAGTTTAATTTTTTAAAATGGGTTCAAGTTCTATTTTTATTGCCTATTTCCAAGATTTTGCCTTAAAAGAAGAAATTGCTTGAAAATAAAATTAAAGATCATTAATAAAAAAAGTTGTAAAAGTCATTTCCAAAAGAGATTTCTTTTCTTTATCTTTTACTTCTTCTTAAGAATTCATCAATTAATTTTGAATTACTTATAGGTGTATTTAAAGTCTCTATTGCATGAGAAATTTTATTACATAATGGATAAATGTGTTCCAAGAATTTAGAATTCTTTATTTCTATAATTATATTACAATCAAACACATTACTTTTCAAAACAAGAAATCTATATGCTATACTATTACAAGCATCCTATAAATAAACAATTAGTGGTTTTTGATTCCAACTTCTTTTTTTTAGGTTCAGGTAACAAGAATTTTGCTAAACACCCTCACACTTGTAAATATTATAAATTTGGTGCATAACTTTTCCATAACTTATAAGGAGTTTTACCTATTTTTTTTTATAGGGTATCCTATTTTATAAGTGACATGTAAATAAAATTGCTTCCCCTCACAGATTATTAGGTGTAGAAAAGCTTAATAACATAGCATTCATCATTTTTTTAAAAGTCTTATTTTTCTTTTCTACAACCCATTTGATTTGGGTGAATATGGTGGTGTTAATTCATGTATTATTCCTTCTTTTTCACAAAAATCATTAAATAAGATTAATTCTTATCCTCTATCTGATTTAACCCTTTTGATTTTCTTACTCACTTGATCTTTAACCTTAACTTTGGGTTATAAGAATATCAAAAAGGCTTCATATTTATTCCTTACTAGATATATTTTGGTGTATCTAAAATAATCATTTATAAAAGTAACAAAATATATTCTACCACATCTTGTCATAGTTTATTTTAAATCATTGAGGTCTATATGTATTAAGTTTAATAAGTTTGATTCTCTTTTATTTACATAAGCACATTTTTTCTTGGTCAACTTTGATTCTGCACAAATTTGGTATTTGTTCATATTATTAGAAATAACCTTAGATATTAATTCTAGAGTTCTTATTTTTGTAATATATACAAAATTTATATGACCTAGTTTAAGATGCCATAAATCAAATGAATCAATAAAGTAAGTAGAAGTAGATGCAGTCTCATTCACAATATTAAGGACATTCAATACAAACAAACTTTTATTGCAATATCTCTTTTTTATAAAAATATTATTTTTTGTTATAATTATCTTATCAGATTCAAAAAATACTTTAATCCTAACTTTTCCTGGTAAAGATACAAAAATTAAATTTACTTTCATATTAAGCAAATACAGAACATCACTTAATGTTAGGGTCTTACTAGATGTGAGTTTTAGAAGTATTTTACCTTTCCAAGAACCTTTGTAGCTCTTGAATCTCCAAGACAGGCCAAATCTTGTCCATTTCCTATTAGTGAATAAGATGTGAAGGCTTTTCTATTAGTACATATGTACCTTGTAATACCTAAGTCCACCACTCAATCTTTCATATTAGCCGCAATATTTACTTGAGAAATTATTACCACAATTATGTCATCTTTATCATCTCCAATCAAAATTGCTTTAGGTTTTGGAGGATTGTCATTTCTCACCCTTTTCCTATATTAAGGTGTATGATGTCCTATCTTTTTGCAAATATAATATTTCCTTTATTTTTCTTAAAATTCAAATTAGTAATTTTAGGGTTATAATCTTTCTTAGAATCATTAGAAGAAGATTTATATTATACCTTATTTAGTGTGAGTGCTTTTGGTTTTGATTCTTTTAGTGTGAATTGTCTTGCACTAAAGTAGAATCATTATCAATGCCCTTGCCTTAGCAGCTTGCCTTTCTCTATGATTGGTATCTTCAATAATGATGTGAATGATAAGTTCTGCTACTGAGAGTTGTTTACACTTATTTTGAGTTGTTACTTGTAATCATTCCATGAATCATGTAACTTTTCAATAAAAAACTTAGCAATAAACTCATTTTGTAATATTATGTTTTCAACTTTTAGATCCTCTAGGAATTTGTAATATTCATTTATTTGTATTTTAATATCCTTTTCATCATTCATCTCCTAACAATAAAACTTCCTATCATAAATTTCTGCTTTCTTGCATCTTCAATAGTGTACTTAGGAATCATTGAATCCTAAATTGCCTTCGATTCTTTGTAGAATGAGCAAACATTAAATAGTTCATTGGATAATGTGCTAACAATTATATAACAACAAGCCTTATTGGCATAATTCCTATTTTTTGAATTCTATTTTGTATTTGCATCGATGAGAGCATATATAACTCTATGAATGTCTAGAATGGAGAAAATGTGCTCCTACCATCTTTTGAAAATTTATCATTTAAATACTTGAATCTTTGAAACATCTAGAAAAGGTTTAGCATATGACAAATTATGTAATTGTAGATTGGCAATGCATTCAATACCTAGTGAATGAGTTTCTAATTAAGGCTGACCATTGTTCGAAGCAAAAGCATCAATAGCAACAATGATGTTAATTCCTTAATATTGTTAATAAAAGTGGCTATGTGGTTTAAGGAGTGATACAAGTCACTGTCTTCAACGAATTATCTGAATCTCTTGTGCAGAGCTTGAACTGGCAATTCCCCTAAGATTTAACAAACTCATCTATCTTAACAGTGTATTATCATAATAGAAAGTAGGCAGCAAGAAATATAACCTAGTAAGGAGGAGGAATAATTATGGCAAGAAGAAAGTTTATCAAAGAGAGTTATTCGAGTTATATTGTGAAAGTGAGAGAAATGGTGCATTATTTATAGTTGTAATAGAACTATCCAGAAAAATGTTGGAAACATTGGACATACATATTAGATAACCTCCATTGTTTACACTTGCTTTGGCTTACCTTGTGCACATGAGCTCGCTACTTTCTTTCTTTATTATTTATATATAAAGAATATAAGATTTCATTTCTTGTTTTTTAATTATTTTTTAGCATTGAGGTGTTACTTCCTCAAGTTATGATGAATTTCATTTTCCCTCCAAAATTTCTCTTTCTTCTTTTTATTTATTAATCCTCCCTTTTTATTTACTTCTTTTTATTTATTAATCCTCCCTTTTTATTTACTTATTATTATTTATATATTTGTTTCCCTTTATACAACTTCTCTTTTTTTATTTATTTTAGTATTTCATTACATTATATACATTATAATTTTTTATTTATTTTACTAAATATTTTTATGCATATTTCTATTATTTATAATTCTAATACTAATATCATTGAGTAAAATAAATATAATATAATAAATTTATTTTTATTATGAAAATATTTTATATAAATTAAATATTTAATCTAATTAAATTACGTAATGGCATGTTCTATTTCCTTTTTTATTTATTCTATAACATGTTTTTCCTTTCTTTCTCTTTCTTTTTGTATTAAAAAGTTATCGTTTAAAACTCAAAAACAAATGTCACTAAAAAGTTTATATATTTTTTATTATAAAAACATGTAAAATAAATTGAAGTATTTAATTAAATTAAATTAGTTAATTATATATTATACTTTTACTTTTATATCACTTTACGGTTTGTTTATTATTTTTTATTTTTCATACTTACTATTATTTTCTTTTTATATCATGATATTTTTAATTTTTTATAAATATATTTTAAATATGTCAAAATTTTGATACAAAGTGTATTAATTAAAATAATTGATTGTATATTATATTTTTTAATTAAAATATCTAAAAAAATAATTTTATTTGTTTAAATTTTGAAAATATTATATTGATATCAATTTTTAACTATTATAATTTAAATTAAATATACATTAATTAAGATTTTTTCAACACTTTATACTTCATGCATTATTTCACTATTATTTCACTTTCTTTTATCAAATTTACTGCATATTTTTTATGCTCACTTCTATTATTTATAACCTATCAATTATATAATCTATTGTTTAAAAATTTTCTAAAATTTAAAATTAAATTTATTTATTTAAATTTAAAAAAAAATTCACATCAATTTTTAATTTTTATATTTTAAATTATTTATAAATCAATTGAGATTTTGGTAAGGCTTATACACTGTTTTATTTATTTTTATCTATTTCATTACTTTTTCTTTCATATTTACTCTTATTATCTTTTATTGCTTGCATGTTAATATCTTTTGTTTTACAATAAAATATTGAAAATCTTGAAAATGGGGAAGAAATTTATACGCTTCTTTTTGTTGATGTCATGTTATCTTTATTGAATCATTATTTCATTAAATGACTTGCAATGTATAAAGTTAATGATATTTTAAGAGACATCAAATTTTTAATATCTTAAACCATGAATGTTGTATGGTTTATAATTTATCACGACTTCCCTTGAATTGATTATAAATTTACAGAAAGGTAAAAGTCTAAACCGAAAACATTTCATATAAGTTAAAAATTTAATTTATTTTCTTAAGTACATATTCTACTTTTAATTTATTTATAACTTACTAATTATTTTTCTTCCTTTTTTATGCAATTCATATTTTTCTTTCTTTTATTTTTTTCTATATTCACACCCGTTGCTTATACTCTAACATTAATTTTAAAAACAAGTATACATACAGTAAAATATACATTTTATTTTTGTCATAATATATTAATAAGCAAAAATTTTAATTTTATTTTATTTTATTTTTAACTCTTATATTACTTTATAATCCACCCATTGTTTTTTTTCTTTTTCCTTACTCTATTTCACATTTCTCAATTTTTTCTTTTATAACTTAAATGCTAATATTACTTAGTATAGATATAATATCACATATTTAAATTTATTATAAAAATATTTTAAATACTGTAAAAAATAAATGTAAAAAGTATTGATTGTAATAATATTTTATATATTGCATTATTTAATAAAAGTATTTAGAAATTAAAATCAAATTTTTTATTTAATTTTTAACAGGTTTTTTATATCAATTTTTAGTACTATATTCTATGTTAAATATATATTAATTGAAATTTTGCTAATTTAATATAAATTATATATTATTTTACTTCTTTTTACTTCTTTTTATCTATTTCATTACATATTTTCTTTTCAATTTATGCTATTACATGTTTTTCTTTTTTATGACAGTTATATATTTATAATTTAAATACTAATATCATTAAAAATTGTATACACAATATGATATAATTAATTTTTTATTATTTTTATTTTAAATAAGATGAGAATTTGATTTAATTTAATTTTTTACTTATATTTTCTATTCTCAACTTTTATATTACTTTATAAGTCATCCATTATTTCTTTTTTTTTCTTATTTTTTCCATTACATTTTTTGGTACATCCATTTCTATTATCTACAATTAGACATTAAAATAAACTATATATTTATATATATGCATGTATGTATATATATGTATGCGTGTGTATCATGATATAAGATTAATCTTATTATAAAAATATTTTTAAAAATTTACAAATTTAATTTTGAAACTATTAATCAATTATATAATTATTTATTCTATTTTTAACAAAAATATTTAAAATTTAAATTTAAATTTATTCAATTAATTTTTTTTTGTTTTTATATCAAATTTCATGTGTTGAATTTCAAATATTTGGACATAGGAAAAAATCACATGAAATTTTTTTTCTTTCAAAAGATACAGGAACAAAACAATCGATATTTGGACATAGGAACAAAAATTTTTTTTTCAATATATCATTTTTGAGTCTAATAGAATTTATTGGTATGGGAAGAAGTTTTGTCAAACAGAATTTTTTTTCCCATTTGTCATTTTTTTTGGGTGAGGCCATTTATCTTTTTTTAATTATTAATATGATATATAATGATCATTAATATAAATATGCATCAATTGAAATTTTGTTCTTTTATAACTTATATATACTATTTTTTTATCTATTTTATTGCATATTTTTATTTTCTTAATTTCATATATTTATAAATTAAATATCAATATCATTGAATGATATCAATATAATATAAAATCTTTCATTATAATTTTTAATAAGTTAAAAATCTAATTTTATTAATTTTTTTGCTATATATCATATATTTTAATTTTTATATCATGCTTTAAAAATTTTTAATTTTAAATTTAAGATATAATAATTATAATATGAATATAAAAATTATATTTAATATTTTATAATTTTTTATTATATATAATATTTATTATTTTTATTTTAAAAAATAGATACTTGTGCATATACATCCATTTAAAAGCTAATTTTATATAAAAAATAGATTTCATATATAAACTTTCCCTAATTTACAAATTTGATTTTTTAAAATATAATACAATGTGTAACGGGTACTTATTTACCTTGTGAACAAATTAGTCAAAGTCCCTCAGTTTTCTCATCAAATAGTAGATTATATTATATTTGTCTTAAAGTCTGTGCTATGCAAAGATTTATAGGACATATATTTAATTTATTACAAAAATAAAATTAGATAACATATATTTATTAATTTAAAATGTGTAATTTTATTTTGTAAAAGAGTTAAATTGAAAGATATCATAATTTATATATATTTTTCCAAAATTTTTATTCTTAAAATTATTATAATCATTAAAAATAATGAAACAAAGAAAAAAGATTTTACCCCTCCTTAATATAATTATTATTAGCATTTTTGTATATACGTTTTTATTTGAAAATACAACTTAGACTCTTTAAAAATTTAAGTTAATAGTCATTGTTTTTGTTTTATATTTCCTTATTAACTAGCGTTGGTCGTACGTTCACATGGGTACTTATTATTTTTTAATGATATAAGTTTAAATTTTTTATAACATTACAATGATTATGATATTATTATTTTTATAGTAAATTATTATTATAACAAGAATATATTATTTTTATTATAAAAATAACGTGATATATTTTATTTGCAGTTTAAATATCAATAACACTGACTAATATTATAAATATTTTATTGATTTAATTAAATTAAATTACTTAACTACATATTATATTTTTAATTCTTATATGATTTTATAACTCACATACTCTTCATCCTCTTTGCCATTTATTCTTGCTATCATTTAATAAATAATAATAATTATTATTTATTATTATATTTATGCTAATAATTATTATTTAAAATAATAAAAATTTAATTTTTATAAAATATTATAAATAAATTATTAATTTAATTTAATTTAGTTATTTCAATATATATTATATTTTTAAGTCATATTATTTTATAGCTCATATACTATTTGCTTTTTTCTGTACTTATTTTTGTTATTATTTAATAAAATATTACCTATTATTTTTTGTTGTATTTACATTAATATTTATTATTTATGTTAATAAATACGTATTTTATTTTATTATAAAATATAACATATATGTTATTGATTTAATTTAATTAAATTATTTAACTAAATAAATATTATATTTAATTTTTATATTATTTTATAACTCACATACTATTCTTCTTCTTTTTCATACTTATATATGTTATTATTTAACAAAATATTAGTTATTATTTAAGACTATATTTACTTTAATAATTATTAATTACATTAATAACTACATTTTGTATTTTATCATAAAATATTATAATCGTGTTGTTGAATTAATTTAATTGAATAATTTAACTATATATTATATTTTTGACTCATATTATTTTATAACTTTTATACTATTTCTCTTTTTTCTCATGCTTGTTATTGTTATTATTTAATAAAATATTATTATTTATTATTATATATATACTAATAATTATGTATTTTATTTATTGTAAAATGTTATAAATATTTTATTAATTTAATTTAACTAAATTATTTAATTATATATTATATTTTTAATTTTTATATTATTTTATAACTCACATACTATTTCTCTTCTTTTTCATATTTATCATTGATATTACATAATGAAATAATAATATATCATATTATATTTATATTTATTAATGACATTAGTATTTTAACTACAAATAATAGAAAATCACATAAAAAATAAAATATTTAATAAAGTAAATATAATTAAAAATAGTGTGTGAATTATTAACTAATATAAATTAAAAATAAAATATATAATTAATACTATAGCTCTGTTTCATGCAATAAATAAACTAGGCCTTCAAAGGCATTTCTTGTACTAATTTATAAGTTACTCCAAGTAGTTTATAAGTTTTAATTTAATAAGTTACCTAGAGTAACTTATAACTTATAAGTTACTATTTTTTTAAATTCTTTCCAAATTTATCTATATTCTTTTTATTAATTTACAATCCATATCTTTTGTAATATAAATTTAAATAATTTTTAAAAAATATATTTAATGATATTTTAATTAATTATAATTTTATAATAAATAATAAAATAAAAATTATATAAGTAAATAAATATATAAGTTTATAAAATATAATTAATTAAATATTAAAAATTATACTTTTATTTTAAAATTTTTAATGATATTAATATAATTTAATTTTTAAATAAATATAAATTATTTTAATTATATATATTTCTATTAATATATCTTTTTATGTTATTTTATAATTTCAGCTATTTTAATAGTTAATTTTATGAAACACTTTAGTTAATTTATCAGCTATCAACTATCAAGTATAAATTATCAGTTATAAATTATTAACTATCAATTATCAGTTAACTTATCACCTATCAAGTAACTTATTAGTTAGTTACGTGAAATGGAGCCTATGTAATAATATTAATATTTAAGTTATAAATAACAGATTTGGACACAAGAAAAAAATTTAATAAAATAAATAAAAAGATTGAAGGGAAATAATATGTGAATAGTAAAATAATATAAAAATTAAAATTAAAAATATAATATATAATTTTAAATTAAATATTCAACCTATATGAAATAAAAATATTAATAAAAATAAAATATATCATGTTTTGTCATTTTTTTTAGTAATAGTAATTATTTAATTAATTTTTTATTACATCTTAATTAATTTGTCATAAAGTAGGTATGTTGGAGGTATTCTTCTCCTTGGAAAACAACACTTTATGCTTGATGATTTCTTTGGCAAATTATATTTATATTTTTTATATTTAACTTAATTATACTTATATTTATTTTATTTTTAAAAATATATATTTATCTCCTTTTTTTAACCAAAAGATGTGAGTGTGTATATATTTAAAATAATAAAAAAAGATGTAAGTATATATAAAAATAAAATTGTATGTAATTTTTTTAAAAAATAAAAAATAATAATCTAAAGATTGAATTGATTCCTCAATGCCCAAACAGATCCCTCAGTTAATGAGGTTTGAACTACATCCTCAACACTCACTTGAATTAAACTATCATCTCTAAATTATGTCATGAGAAAAGGGGAAATGACAATGATATTCCAAATATACCTTTAAGGACCATACTAACATTATATAAATAGGGGCATTCTCATATCTATAATCCATCCAATACCTCTTAATCTTAACTTCTCCTACTTCCCTCTCTTACAAGCATTCTAGCAAATGCCTACTTTGATATTTTTATATGATATACATATGCAGATATCTCTTTAATTTTACAAAAAAAAATGTCTATTTATAAAGTTTTGGAAAGAAAATATTAATTTTTACTATTATAAAATTGTTATTTAATGTTAGTTATTTTTGTAGTTGATCTAAACTAATCCATATTTGTATGAATATAAATCGGACCTGAACCCCTCTAAATTTAGTCTGCTTTTTTCATAGGTAATATGTCATATTACCTATTTGACAACTTTAGTTATTTTCCTTGTTTGATGTCAATTAGAAACCAAGGTATACATAAAAATTATTATATGTCAAACCATTTCACGTTGATTAACAACATACATGAAAAAAATACAATAATATCAATTTCTACATAAATGAGAATCATTGTTATTTCTTTGTTGGAAATACAACTAATCTACTTATAACAATATTAAATGTTAGTTATAAATAAACAATCTTCATCAACTATAAATATTCAACTATAATTTTTTTTAAATAACTGACATGATATATCCTAACCTTAGCCCTCTATCATAATTCCTCCTTACCCCTTTTTGTAGTTCCTTTTTAACATTAACCCTTTCTTGTAATTCCTTCCTATTTGGTCCCTTCTAACCTCTAATATCTTCAATGACATTTCAAAATTTTAATTTCAATAATTTGAAAGACTATAAGAAAAGAATGAAAATGGTAAAAGTTTATATTTAATATTTATTAATTAATATGTGAGGTTGACATTCCTTAGAACAGCTATCTTAAATCCAATATTTGCAAATGCAATAAAAATTCATTAAATTTTAATATATAATATTACACATTTCATATAAATAAATAGTAGACAATGCCATCAAATGCCAAAAGGGAAAGAATGAAATTAAGTTTCTTATCTATACAACTTGTAAAACTTGTATAAAAGATGAAAAGCAATAAACCATGGTCCATTTTAAAACCAAAAACTAAGTTGCAAGAACAAACATATAAGCTAAGAAAATCCTTACTTTTATATTCTATGCTTTTCAAATGAGTGTACAAACTCACAAATTTACCAATGGGCTAATAAGTCTTCAGTATTATAAAACAATTGGTGAGCATAAATACAAAAACTAAAAAGAATCATCTTAAAGTTGGAATGTGAGTATGCCTTGGTAAAGAGAAAATTATTTTAGCATTGGAAGAGTTTTATAATGAAATTTACAAATATCATCAAGGCTTCACTCTTTTTATTAATTATTAAGGTTTACATCTTAGTTTTTAAGGAAAAATCAACATGTATAACAATAAAACATTGTTCAACTATAAAATTTTAAACATTAGTTATTAAATAAAAATGAACATCATAAGTCGAAATATTTTGTTCTTCCATTATATTTCAAGTAAGAACTTTATAAGTTGGTAGCATTATAACATTTTTCTTTTACAAGTAAATGGAGAAGTAGAGAAAATCAAAATGCCAACACTAAAGATGATGTTGATTTGCTTTATTAGTATTCCTTCATGAGATTGTATTGGATGCATCTTATAGTTACTATTAATGCCCAACTATTCTCTTAAAGATTAGTTTATTGTAACAAATTAAAAAGTAATATGATTTCTTGTGTTCTCTAGTAATCTTGTTAATAGGGCAAATCAACATATTGGCACTGAAGATGATGAGTTGTCTTTAATTAAGAAGATCGCTTACTTTTGATAATTCTATTTTTTTAATTATAAAATAATAATGATTTGAAATTTGGACCCCAAAGTTTCTAATGTTAGCTAACTATCAATATCAAATCACCTCAAAGATTATATGAAAAAAGTAAGAACAATAATCAAAAATTGAAAATAAAAATCATTTGGCAAAAGTTTTGCTTACCAAAGGAAATGAAAAGGAAAGTTTAAGATCAAAAGGTAATTGCAACAACTACCTCTGATGTGAGCTATAACAATAATAATCCAATATATTGATTAAGTAGGCTAGGTTTGAGGGTTTTTGAGTTGGAAGATGTAGATTGGGAGTTAGAATCCAACTAATAGAATCCTTCTAACACTCTGTGTTTGGGAGATAAAAGCCTCGCACTAAAGGAAAGCACAAGAAACCCAATTTATTAATATTTCTTCGCATTGTAACAATAAGAAAAATTGAAGAACTAGTTCATATTTCCTTTGCTTAATTACTATAGAAGCCTTTGATCTTGCAAAGGCAAAGGTGTTACGGATCCCATATCCAAATCTAGGCAATACATATAAAAAAGTGCCTACAAGCTAAATTTATATAGAAAAAGCAAAACATTAGATATTAATTTTTAATGACAACTGATGTCTAAAATCATCATCTAAAGATTTAGTAGTTCAAGTTTGGTGCTTGAAATTCTAGTAACCTCATGAATGAAGTAACCTTGTAAATGACATAGTGTGGTTTAATGAGTTAACTATTAACATAACAATACATGTTGGTTGTCAACAAAAACTAATGTGATAAGTTTTTACACTTTCAAATAACCTTGTGAATAAAAAATTAGTTGATTTTAATATACCTTGGATGTCAATTTTTATAGAACTAACATCTAACATTCTAGACTACTTTTGTATTTAACATTTTATATTCCTTTTGATGTCACTACGCCATTATATACGTCATTTTTATATTAACTGATCTAGTTTATTAATTTTTTTATTTTTGATCTAACTATTCATCTTGCCTCCAATTTTTTAACATTTTTCTAATATCGGATGCTAATTTTCTTAAACAATTATCAATTTTTTGCAACCTATCATTTTTCTAATAGGTATTGATTATAAATAATTTTTTTGACAATATCTTTAATTAACTAGAAAGCATTGTATAGAATATCACAATTAATCATTTGATGAAATTTATAAATCATTATACATTACAAATGTTTTCTATAAAATAATGACCTACATAAAAACTATAATATATCATTGATATAGTTTACAATATAACTACTCATTCTTCATGTTGAAATTTAAATTCTTATTGTAAATTCTTATTTTGTTAAAGAGATCTCTTTTATTTTTCCTAATTTTAAAGTACTCCACCAATTTTTGTAGACATTAGCCATCCAATTCTTGTAGTAAAAGGGTGGAATAAGAAGACAACACATCCATATTTAGAAACTATTTGAATTTCTAGGAGCACCCTATCCACGACTGTGATGTTTCGTACTTTCACCTATCTAGGACTCTTTCTAATGCCTGATACTATTGGGCAAGTGATATTAAAGTTGCAATTCAAAGCATTGCTAAAAAAATGAGTAAGTCTTACTTAAATTCAACCTAAATATAAAAAAAAAAGCTGTAGACAAAATTTAAAGGTAGAATATCAATTTCAACATTTATTGATATAAAAATTGCCATTATAAGTGAAAGTACATTTTAAATGATCAAGCTGTTGAAGTATAAATAATCTTTATAATTTCTAATGTTTCATTATTTCACAAATACAATTAATTGGCAATTGAAATTACTTTAGATGTCAATTTAATATATAACTATCATTTAATATTCAACATATTCAACGTTTGGTATTGTTAAAGTATAGTCAAAAGTTAAAAAGGTTATTTTGTGACTAAACTATTCTTTTTTTATTTATATATGTTCTTATGTTTATTTCATACCAAATTTTGAAATCTTTCTCAAATATATCTCTACCAAAATTTTTTGTTTGTAGGCTTTTTTTCTCATACATATTGATTTTAATATTTAAAGTATAATAATTATTTTAGATATTTGAAACTACTACTAAATGATAAGGGTGTTTAATGGATAGGCTGAACTAGATTGGGTCAGGCCAAAATTCGTTTAAGCCTAATTCCTTTAGGCTTGTTTTTGGATTCAATCTGCAAGCCTGTTGAATCGGTTTGCTAGCTAGCCTTTTTTTACATTTTAATTTATGTTTAATTTTTTAACAATTGAATTATATTTTATAGTAAATTATAATATGCAAATAATTAATAAGTTATTTTCTTTTTTTAAAATATAAGTATTATTTAAATTTTAAATATAATTTTCTTTTTAAAAAAAGATTTGGCTTGTTTAACTTGTGGACAAGTTTGATCTATTTAAGATTGGTTCGTTTTGGTTCATAACCTATGTGGATTAACCCATTTAGGCCTATTTTTTAACGAACCTAAATTTTGAGGTTTAGTATGCAAGAAGCCCACAAGCTAGTTCGTTTGATCAGTGGATTTCTGGCTTATTAAGCACCCCTACTAAACGAAGGATTTTCTAATTCACATAATCATTTAGTAAAATCTCATTACTAGAAAAACTAAAATTAATAAAATGTGTATCTATGGACTTAATTTATATTATACATTTAAAACATTAATTTAAATGTTTGAGCCATTAGTTTAAAATCTCAAGTAGAAGAATTTTTTTTAATATAGCAAAAAAGACCAAAAAAATAATATCTTATCTTCAAGCATTACTTTAATAGTTCTATAAATAGAGAATTTGTTTGTACTATTTAATGATGACAAGTTATTAAAGAAAGAGACACAAAGCTCCAAAACACTTCTAAAACTTTGTTGGTTATAAAGATTTAAGTATTGAAAGTCTGCAACTTTAATCAAGAATAACTAGTTTAAGTTGAAGGCTTCAATCATATTCAAGTCCATGAATATTTATGATCATATTATCATTGTAAAGATTTAATCATCTATTTGAAATCAAACTTTCTTGAAATCCTTTAACGA
The DNA here is from genome assembly GCA_020226215.1 of Sindora glabra. Classification (NCBI taxonomy): domain Eukaryota; kingdom Viridiplantae; phylum Streptophyta; class Magnoliopsida; order Fabales; family Fabaceae; genus Sindora; species Sindora glabra. The sequence continues at coordinate 34,768 of JAIUCU010000263.1, forward strand.
AGCCAAAAATCTATTGTTTGATTTGATATCAAATTTTCTTGAAACCCTTCATAATTAAGAATTCATTGTTCAATCTAGGATCAAACTTCTCATAATTCCTAGTCAAAGTCAAGTGAAGAGAAGAATCCAATGAATTTTTATTTTTTTTTTTAAAAGTTAGAAATTAGAAATGGCACTTGCATTATTCAAAAATTAATAATATTGTCATGTTCCAACTCTAAGCATGTCATTGGTGTAGAAAACCATCATAGAATGGCTTCTTACAAACTTGTATGTGACTCTAGAAAATTATACTTAATGCAACTTTTGTAGAAGCTAAGGAAAATCACAATTTCTCAAAAGTAATTTTACACTTCAATAGAAAAATCCATAAGATTTTTCATGTCTTTCAAATATTTGTTGGCGGCGATGCTTCAAAAATTTAAAATTTGCAACTAAAAAAAAAGGATTCTATGTAAAAGAAAAATATAATATTTCATCAATTACATGGATATATATGCAACATAATTCTATCCCAACTGCTAAATTTTTCTTAAGATGGTGTCTTCAATCTCTATAAGGATGACATGGGCCTACCAATTTAGTTTCAAATCTGAAAAATGTTAAAACAAGGGAGTGAATTACAAGAACTTAGTTAGTAAATAAATTACCAAAACTTACAACTTAAAGCACCATTTATAAAAATTTGAGAAAAATTTGGTTCTTTAGAGTACATGTTAAATAATATAAATTCATAAACAAAATGTTTTGATAAATGAATTCAAATCATAAAACTTACTAATTTATAATAATAACACTAATCTCAAACTTTTAAACTGTAATTTCCTTTTTTGTAAAACTAATTCAATAAAAAGCAATAATTTCATAGTTAAATCTTACTTTTGCATGAATCATAATCATATACAAAAATTCGAAAATATGAAAGAAAATGTGCAATTTACATTCACTGAACACCGAGAGTCTTTTCCTCGAAAATCTAATTCATAATCTATCGAAGCGGATCGAATCCGAAAAAGCGGCGAAGGGCCTGCCTAATCAACTGCTTCCAAGTAGAATTCATTGCAATTTTCAAATTGTTAACCAAACATATGTCAGGTGTCATATACATGCACTTGGATTCAAGACGTAACTTCTATCTCATTTTGCCCCTTGTGCCAAACAGATATAAGTGGTATGATAGAATTCAAGAGGTGGCCCGTGATACTTTGCTCCCAGCGCCAAATAGATGTTTGAGGTATCTACTATATTTAGGATTCAAAAAGTGACCCCAAATCACTATACAACTTGTGGCAATATGTAGCCAATTTTCTTTTAGGGGCTTTCCTAATACAAAGTTAATCTCTAGAAGACTAAAACAAATATTTAATCAAAATAATTTCATGGGTCCAAATTGTACAAAGGAGTTGGGACATCAGCACCTCAACTTTTATCTTCGGGTACCAAAGAACAACTGTCCCATGAAAGCAATTATAATCCAAATTTTATTGGATTTGATGAAAAAATATTTTTTTATAAAATATTAAAATAAATAAAAATATATATTTTTTGTTCAATATTAAATATGAAGAATTTTAAAAAATAATTTGATTTCAAAAAAGAATTTATTTTCCTTGTTATTATAACTTTAAGTTTCCTTTTTCTAATTACAAGCTATATGTATAAATAACACTTTCTTTCGAAACAAGCCAAGCCTTAATAAAGATTTTTATTTCATGCTTAATTGACAAGAAAATTGTTATAAAGAAAAACTTAAAAAACAACATATCATGTCCCAAAGATAATTAAGCAAGGGACACGCCACTGATATAAATGGAACTAAATTGTACACTGACTGATGCATGAAATAAAATTTGAAAAAATTACGTTATATCCATCGCTAATTTTATCCTTTTTTTACTTAATCCACTTATAATTTTAAGTGTTATTATTTTATTTACTTATATTTTTAATTATTAATATTTTATTTATCTAAATTATTTTTATTCAAAATTTAACAAAATTCAGATGTATTATATATAGTATTTACTTCTTCAATTTCATACCTGCTTAAAATTAATAACTCTCGAAAAACTCTATTTAATATCTTTTATTTAATAATTTGTGGAATAAATCGTAGAAGGTGAATCTCTAATAGAATCAAAATTTTTAAAGTAATTTTATTCTAAATGGGTGTTAAATTGAATTTGACTTTGTTAAAATCACATATAATATATATGAATTTTGTATTAAATTTTAGATAAAAATAAGTTAAATTAAAAAAAGATCAAGGATTGAAAATATAAATAAATAAATTTTAATACTTAAAATTACGAATAAGTGACAAAATTATGAGTGACTAAAACATAATTTTATCATAAAATTTTTAGTAAAGCAAATGGATAAGGAAATGTAAGAACACACCAAATTTCCACGGCCAACGGCGCTGTCCATTTGTGTTTCTGTTTAGAGCTGTTTCCTTATTCTAACCAATTATTCCACTTTAATAGCCGTCTCATTGTCAGAGACTTAACAAATCAACGCCTAACGCATTTCTCATCTTAATTGATAAGGAAATTGTGAAAGATAGACTAAACATCTCTTTTAACCCATGATGGAATACTTTCATATTAATTTTATCTCTCAAAGAATATAAATATTATTTTAATCCTTGATTGATCATTTAGTATGATATTTTAATCTATATATCAAAATAAATAGTAAGAAATTAATAAAATTAATAATTTGATATTATTATTCTTATTTTATCTTATTTTACTTTTTTATATTATTAATAGATTGTTTTTGTATCAATTTATTCCTCAAAGAGTGTAAATATCATTTTGGTCCGTAATTGGCGATTTCATGTAATATTTTAGTTCCATTATTAAAATAAATATTAAATAATTAATGAAATTAATATTTTAATATTATTATTCATATTTCCCTTCTTGATACTTTCTTTATTATCTTATTTTTACACTCCCAAATAATAAATAATAGATGATTAATATCATTATTTCTTTTATTTTTTTATTATAATAAAGAAGATATATAACTTTAACATATCTTTCTGAGACTAAAGAAATTTTAAAAGTGAAGGTCCAAAATGACAATATAAGGATAATTTTTTTATATTTAAATTAGATAATAATTAAGAGAAAAATTATAAATTGAGAGCTAACCTTTTAAACTTGAAAAAAATATTTTTTTAATTTAAAACTAATGAATTGGTTTATATCCCCTTTATTTACAATTTTTTATTATTATTCACTGTCTATAGGATAAAAACAGGTTCTCCTAATATTTTTTTTCCAACAAAAGATTTTTTTATTCTTATAAAAATATGGTAAGAGGTATAAATTTCTTATTTTAAATAGAAATATAAAATAAATGATAATATTAACTTATTTATAATCTACTGTTTGGGAGCCTATAAATGGATAAAATAAAAATATAATACCAAATTACTAAACATATTGACCTTTAACATTTACTTTGATGAATGGATTAAAATATTACATTAAATTATTTATTGATACTAAAATGATATTTACATTTTCTAAAAGATGAAATTAATACAAAGTAATTTATTAATAATAAAAAAAGTAAAAAAGGATAAAATAGGAGTAATAATATAAAATTATTAATTTTTAATAATTAAAATATTATATTAAATTATCAATCAAATAGAAAAATGATATTTAAATTCATTGAAAAATAAAATTGATAAAAAATAATCTGTCAAAAATTTAAAGAAGTAATTAATCTGAAAAATAAAAAATAAAAAACGTATCATACCCCATTTTCTTGGGCAGCGAGAAAGGCCGAGGACCCATCGTAAAAACGTATCATACCATTTTTCATTTTTTTTTATTGGTCCGAGGGGAGACGGGGACCCACCATAAGCAAACGTATCATACCATTTTTCAAAAGATAAAATTAGGAGTGAAAGGTTAAAATTTCGATATAAAAATAATTTTAAATTCAAATCAGAAAAGAAAAAATTATAAAGTAAGAGAGGAAAAAGCTAATCTATTGATTTTAAATTTGAGAAGAATTTTTATTTTAATTTAAAATTAATGAATTGGCTTGCATTTCCTTTATTTATTATTTTTTATTATTATTCATTGTTTCTGGTATAGAAATAGATTCTCTTAATATTTTTGTTCCAATGAAAGTTTTTTTAATTTTATAAAAATATAACAAGAATTATAAACTTCTTTATTTAAAACAAAAAATAAATAATAATATTAAATTATTATAATTCATTATTTGGAAGTTTGTAAATGAGATAAGATAAAAATAATAATATCAAATTATTAATTATATTGACTTTTAACATTTATTTTGATGAAAAAACTAAAATATTACATTAAATTATTAGTTGGAATCAAAATAATACTTACATTTTCTTAAAGGAAGATACAAAGCAATTTGTTAATAATAAATAAAATAAGGAGGAATAAAATAGAAATAATAATATCAAATTATTAATTTTATTAATTTTTTAATACTTATTTTGATAAAAGAATTAAATCTTATACTAAACGCGAAATGATATTTATATTTATGGAAAGAAGAAATTAATATAAAAATAATTTATTAGAGATTAAAAGAAATATTTATTCTCAAAAATAATAAAAATACGTGTCATACCATCTTTTTTATATTTATGACGAGTTTTATCTTTTTTTTTTTGGGGGGGGGGGGTCACGTGGGGAACCACAATAAAAACGTACCATACCTCCGCCAGTTTCTGCGATCAGGCGGTCTTGTCTATTTATGTCGGAAGTCCCTTTTTATTTTATTTTTATTTTTATCGTACCGTTTTTATCTTTTCTATCGGTCCGCGGGGAGACGAGGGACCCACCGTAAAAAAACACGTATCATACCAATTTTCAAAAGATAAAATTAGGGGTGAAAGGATAATATTACGATATAAAAATAATTTATTTTTATATTCAATCAGAAGATAATTAAGAGAAAAATTATAAATTAAGACAGGAAAGAACTAACCTATTGATTTTAAATTTTAGAAGTATTATTTTTTATTTTTATTAAAAATTAATGAATTAGGTTGCATTTTCTTAATTTATTATTTTTTATTATTATTCATTGTTTATGTTATAGAAATAGATTCTCTTATATTTATTGAAAGACGAAATTAATATAAAAATAATCTATCGCGATTATAAGAAATATTTATTCTTAAAAATAAAAAATAAAAAACGTGTCATACCATTTTTTTATATTTCACGGCGGGCGGGCCACGTGGGGGAACCACAATAAAAACGTATCATGCCTCCGCCAGCTTTCCGCGATCAGGCGGACTTGTCTATTTATTTTGGAAGCGCCTTGCTTCTTCCCCTCAGTTGGCAATTTTATACTATTCCAAATGATCCTTTCTAATTCCCGTTTCATTTCCAGACAACCAAGAAATCAACACACCTAAGGCGTTTCTCATCTTTCAGCCCGAACTTGCGGATCTTCTTCCTCCGTTGCTGCTTCAACCACGAGTCGGCGGGCAACAATTGGCTATTTGTGATAATCTTTCATCTTGCACTGCAAAATCGCTCGACTTTTCTTGCTGCTTCCACTCGACTGCGACCACAGACTAACTCGGAAGTGTTGATTTCATCTTCTCTTGCTGCTTCTCCGCAATCGTGCAGGTATTTGTAACAATTTCTTATGGAAACCAGCTAGCCAGCCATCTTATTGCTTGAATTTTCTTTCACGCCTGCCAGTCAAGCCTCTTGTGAGATGGATCGGCCAGTCTCCCCCCCCCCCCCCGCCCTTTTATCTTCCTGGAAAGCACTGCTAAGAAGATTTAGTTAATATCAAATTAATACTTGTCAAAAAGTTTTCTTACATTAATTTATTATTAATTTCAGAAATTTCGATTTAAATTAGTGTCAAAAGATTTTTTTTAATATAAATTTAATTTTGAAAAAATTTTGATAATAGTATTGCCTTGACGTATCACTAATATTATTTTGTCCCTACCATTTCTCATGTTACAAATAGAGAGAATATATAACTATGTAATATAAAAAATATATAATATTTAATTTAAAAATTAAAACATACAATATTGTGTAAAATATTTAAAAAATAAATTTTGAGATTTGATTTTTGTTTGATGATTATTGTAATTATTAATAATAATTAATAAGATAATTAATATCATAATTTGAACAATAAATCCTAAGGTAAATTACTTAATCACCCTTAGCTAAATTTTATTCAATGAAAAATTGCTTTTACTATGTAGTTATGCGAGTTCCATACGGTGAAAGTAGCCTATATTGAAAAATAGACAATGCAAGGCAGCAGCCGAGCTCTACTGCTCCCGATAAAAAACGGCTATCTGTCTTCTTTGATGGGTATATTAGGCAGGTTACTAAAATTTTTTTAATAGAAGCTTTTTGTTCCGTTTGTCCTTTTACAGAAGTTTTTGCTTCGTTTGGCCTTTTTTATTTTTTATTTTTATATTATTATTATTTTCTTAATTATACATAATAATCCAATTATGTTTTTAGTATTTAAAAATTTATATAAACAAGTATTTTTTGTAAAGTTATGCAATATTTTTAAAAAAATAAATTCATAAAAGTTATCATGTTATAAAATTTTGAAAATATAGAGGTTATATTTGGTAATTAGCTAATAGTTGTAATGATTAACTAATCTAATTAGTTGTTAATTGATTGTATTAATAGATTTGACCAACTGATTATATTAGTTATTTAAATAAAAATATTTGATAAAATTAGTTATTTATGATTAGTTATTTGTATGTAAAATGACAAATAAGAATATAAATATATTTTATAAGTTATTTTGTATATAAAATGACAAATAAGAATATGAGTATATTTTACAATTAATTAAATGAATGATATATATTAATATTAAAATTTTATAATTTAATTATATTTCATAGAAATAAAATTAATATATAATATTTTACAAGGATGAAAAAGAGAAAAAAATAAATTTCATGGCACTAAAAAAGGAGGTTTAATCAATTATATAAAAGTTTACATTCCCATCAACAAAATTTAAATCATACAAAATTTTATATATTTTCAAATTTTATAACATTACAACTTCTATAAATTTATTTTTTAAAAATATTTCATAACATTGAAAAAATACTTATTTATATAGATTTTTAAATATTAAAACATAATTAAAATTATTTGTATAATAATTGAGAAAATAATAATAATATAAAAAACAAAAAAATGAAAAAAAAAAATGCCAAACGAAGCAAAAGCTTCTATAGGACGAACGGAACAAAAACTTCCGTTAAAAAATTTTAGAAACCCGTCTGATATATCCATCAAAGAAGACAGATGGCAATAGCGCAAGGCAGCAGCCAAGTATTGTCCTAAATTACGGGTTTGGTGCGATACATGGGAAAAATTAGTATGCACAAGTGATTTGTAATTTTTGTAAAATTCATATTTCTATTGAAAATTATAAATTCTTATAAAAGAATGTGTGTGTGTGTGTGAAAAATAATTATGGTAAAAATTATTAATCATGGGCCGCACCCTGAGTCCTCAAGAAAAATCTCTATATTTGCCGTAATTGGCTGACCAAAGAACATACTTCATGTTTATGTATACAGAGAATATTGATATGGGTAGGCCAGAGGATGCTCTGTGGAACCACGTCAAGAGGGAGGGAAAAAATGGATGGCAATGTGAATTTTGTAGACGTATATTTAAAGGAACCGCTACAAGAATCAGAGCACATTTGTTAGGTAACAAAGGGCAGGGCATAGCTCCATGTAAAGGAGAAGTTCCCGATGATGTTAAACGAGAAGCATCTGGAATTAATATGGGAAGTACAAGTAATCCTCAAGGAGGTAAAAATAAAATGCCTTTCCCAGATGGTACGCAACAATCTATTACTGTGCACACATAGATTTTGGAGAACTACTTGCTGATCATATGACCACAGATATTTGTTTGCCTTGTGAACAAATTTTTCAAAGGTCCTCCTATACTTTAATGATCGTTGGTGGCCATTTCTTGTAGAAATCTGACATTCTTTATTATATCGACTTTCTTTAATCATTCAGTTGAAAAATCATTTTAGTTTGCATGCATCTAGTTATACCATGCCATGGCCCTTCGGTGTCTCATTCCAAGTCTTGAAAGTTGAAAAGAGTAAATTCAAACCGCCCTAAAGTTGAAGGACCATTTTTTTTTTTTTTTGGCATTTTCCCTAATTTCATTTGTCCTTCAGCCATAGAAGTCATTTGCTTGTTCCAATCATTCTTTAATGAGATGCATCGCTAGTACTACTACAGCAGAAGGAACTAACGGTATGAAAAATATTTGATGAAACAGATTCGGCTTGTGAAGACCTTCTGAATAACCATAGCGAAACAACTTCTGAGAGTATGAATAAACTCTTAGAAGAGTCGAAGCGTTCGGAGTCCCAGAAAGGTAATAAGCGAAAGGGGCAAGTTGGTAATGGGTCAAGTGAGGTATACTCCATCAAGAAGAGAGCTAAGGATATGAAAAAGTCTGCGGTTCAGAGTGATCTGGCAAATCACATTAAGTTGGAAGGAAAGATACCACAATTGAGTGAAGAAGTTGCAGAGCCTGAAAAGCTAAAACCTTGTGAAGGATCCCTTACACTTTATGCCCCTGTGACTGAGCGTGCGCAGCGGCCATTACTGGTTGGTCAAAACTTCCGAAGTAATATGGACAAGATTTGGAAACTTCTCAATGATGAAAAAGTCAAAATCATTGGGGTGCATGGAAAGAGTGGAGCTGGGAAAACAACTCTAGTTGCTCGCATCCATAACGAAATTGCCAAAACAGTTAACTTTTTTGGTCATGTCTTTTGGGTCACTGTGTCTCGAGATTCTAGTATTTCTAAGTTGCAGCATGACATTGCCAAAAGAATTAATTTGACTCTTGATGAGGAGTGTGATAAGGGAATGAAAGCAGCAAGATTGAGAGAGGCACTAAAAGAAAAGAAGAGGTCAGTGCTTATTTTGGATGATGTATGGAACAAGATTGATCTAAACAAGATTGGAATTCCACTTGAAAAAGATGGTATCAAATTGATTCTAACAACTTGTTCAAAGGATGTCTGTTATCGAATGCGTTGTGCATCCAATGATATAATAGAAGTGGAGCATCTCAAACATGAAGAAGCTTGGCGCTTATTCTCGTTTCACCTTGGATTCCATGAAACGTATCCAACACTAGATCGTAGAGTATTGGATATTGCAGAATCTGTTGCTAGGGAATGCAACGGTTTGCCACTTCTAATTAAAATTTTAGCAAGAACCATGAAAGGAGTTGCAGACATCCATCAATGGAGGCGTGTTTTGAGTGAACTTCAAAATTCAACACTGAGTGAACTTCAAAATTCAACACTAAGAGACGAAGAGTTCTTCAAGGTATTAAGATTCAGTTGTGATAGATTAAATGACACCCAATTGCAAAAGTGTTTCTTATACAGTTCACTATATCCAAAAGACTTCAAAATTAGATGTGATGAGTTGATAGAGAAATTTGTACATGAGGGGTTGATAAGTGGAGGTGGAACATTAGAGGACATATATGGTAAAGGTCAAAGCATGTTGCAGAAACTTGTGCAACACTCTCTGTTGAAAATTTGTGAAGAATCTGGAATCAAATTTGTGAAAATGTTGAGAAGCATGGCTTGTTGGATGCAACCTAGTAGAAGACTGAAAAATATGCCTGACTTGTATGAGCGTACAACTGATT
>JAIUCU010000264.1:0-27271 GCA_020226215.1 Sindora glabra
TTTGATCATCAGAAAGATGAAGAAGAGCAAGAATCATTGCTTATTCAAACACAGAAATCATGTTCAGACCAATAAATCCTTACTTCCCGAAAGAAAGCAAGAACCTCCGACACTTGCACCTCTGAAGAAGTCCAAGAAATCAATAGGTATTTCTGTGACTGCATATTTGGTATTTCCCTCTCTCTAATTGTGTTCCCTCTTGCTTCACTGTTTATTTCTTGATCCTTGTTCTTTAGTCTATTTCATTCTCATTAATCACCTCTCTCTATTGTATTCTTTGCCACTTTGCAAAAATCCAAACCCCTAAGTGCTCTACGTGGAATTTCAAAGTTGTTGTATGGAATTTACATCAGGTAATTTTCGGTTTCGCTTGTATTATTATTATTGCAATGTCTTGCAATACTTTATCTACGTTTGCGTGAAATTTCTTCGTTAAATCTATGCAGCTATTCTGGAATTTTCCTGCATCATTTTCAAAGAATATATATTCTCTCCTCATTCTTCAAATTCATTTTTTGTGGTTGGAGTATGTGCTTTCTTTTTATGAGAAAGGTCCTATTATTGTTAGATTTTTCATTGTGAATCTATTAATTCGATAATAAATTAAGATATAAAAAAATTTGACCTAATATTAAAGTGACTGAATAGTTTAGATTTAGTGGTAATCTAACCCAACTAATATAATAATGAGTGGTTTTCAGCGATAGATTAACTTACTAATATTATTAATATAAATAAAAGTCATTATTTCTAAACTCTATGATTAATTTTGAATACTCCCCATCGATGTTAGAAAGTTTCTCTAATTAAATTCTCATTTACGGTTAATAAGAGCAACAAATCCTTATTAGAGTTCGTCATTAAATCCGATCGTGAATAGTCTATGGCCTGTAGCAAATCCTGATTTCATATTCTCTTCATAATTGATCAACTTACTAATATTATTAATATAAATAAGAGTCACTATTTCTAAATTTTATGATTAATTTTGAATGCTCCCCATCGATATTAGAAAGTCTCCCCAATTAAGTTCTTATCTAGGATTGATAAAAGCAGCAAATTCTTATTAGAGTTTGTCATCAAAACCAATTGTACATAGTCCATGACTTGTAGCAAATCCTGATTTCATATTCTCCTCATAATGGATTCATTAAGTAATAATAAATTTTTTTCTACATTTAATATTATTCTTTTTACATGATTTAATTTGAAATGTTATTTTTATAAAATTTGATTTTAACAATTGGTATCAAAGTTTTTAAATTATGTGGATTGAATATATTATTATGTAAACTCAAAAATATAATTTCATCTTTTTGAATAATTTATATTTTATGATAATTTTTTCCCTGGATCAAATTGCTATGAATCTCACTTATTTCATAACCTCTAAAATTATTAACTTATTATTATAAATATCATTTTATAATTGTTGTGAATGATTTGTAATTTCTTTTGCAACCTTAGTTTCAACAATTGATTTTATCAATTGCATATGATTTATTATACATGCTATATGTGAAGAAAATTTATATATTTATGCTTCATCCATGATTAGTTTTTATATATGTTTTGGATGAATTTATCTGGATGTGAAATAGTATTATTTTATATACAAATATACGTTCCGTTTGCAAATCATAAAGCAATCATATATGTATGTGTTTTTTGATTGAATTTTTAATTTAGAAAATTTCAGAATTAAAAAAAGGCATTAACGTGATTTCAAAATCAAATAATTAATTTCGTAACACGTTTACATGTAATCACGTGATGACTACCAATCTGGATATTTCCATATTTGATTTGATTTCTTATCTTCGAAAGGCGTGATATGTAATGTTTCCAAACTTGAGCTTTTATTCTCAAAAGGCATGAAACATGCATTCAGAATTTTGAAAGGCGAGAAATTCTAGATTTGTTTTTTATTTTCAAAAAGGGTAAAAACATAAATTCTGAGACTTTAAAAATATGAAACACATATTTCAAAATTTTATTTTATTTTCATGTAATATAATCAAATGTTGTGGAATGGCTTTTCATGCGGTTCAAACAATTTATTTTCACTAATATATATATATATATATATATATATATATATATATATATATATATATATATAATTTTAACTCTGGACTTATTAGTAATTTGTGTGTTTTACTATGAACTTGCCTTTTAATTCTATAGTTTAGTAACTTATACACATGCATACCCAATAATACAGTTTTGCAATTTCTAGTTTCAAGTGTCCATTTGAACATGTTGCTATACAATGCCAATTTTAGTTCATTGCTATTTGTTGTTGTGTGTATATATCTATTGTGTATGCCTATAATGAGTGTGAAAATTCACCTCCTCTATGAGATGAAATTTGTTTTTTTAATTAAAATATTTTAATTATTTTTACTTTTTTAATTTGAATGGTCAATTGATATTATTTTGGACTAAAAATTTTACTGCTATATTATTGTATATTGGGTTTTCACATATATTTTTTTATGGAATTTTCAATATTATTTAGTCCATTAATTATTTTTCTATGTATATGAAAATAATTTTAGAAAATTGTTTAAACTTATGTCATACAATGAATTTTTCTATAATTGTGAGCCCACTTATTGTGACTCTAATTACATAAAATTTTATTCATTTTTAATAAAATGGTAGTTGGACTAAGGAGAGTATTATGTTAATAATATTTTAATACCCTATTGGTATAATGTTATTAGTGTGATTTATTGGTGATAACATAAGTGTAAGAATGAGTGTTATGTTTCTAGAATTTTCATCATCCTATTGGTGTTAAAATTTTAGGAATATAACATTTAGTCCTTGTATTACATTATAAGGCCTTGATTGCCCTATCGGTATTAGGCTTTATAGTATAATACTAAGTTTAATTACATAGTTCCCTGAGGAAAAATTTCTAACATGATTAAAGTTGAACATACATTAACCTTTTCAAAATTTGTTTCATCATCTTCTTTACCTATGTAATTAAATATGATTAAGATGCTCAATGGAACTAATCATGAAGATTTGGCTAAATCACTAAAGCTAATATGGTAATTAGAGAAACAAAACCTTAACTTAATACTAAATCCATAACAGATAAGAGAAATCATCATGAAAAGTGGACCCACTCTAATCGAGTATACTTAATGGTAATGAAGTATATAATAGACAAAATAATAAAAGAGAGCATTTTTGAAACAACAAATGTAAAAATGTTCTTGGATTTTGTAGCCGAGAAGTACAAGAAGTTTGATAAGGCTGATAAGGGATGATATCTTTTATTACTCGAGAAATCAGTGTATGATGGTATTAGTAGGGTGAGAGAGCACATTTTGATATTAGTTAACTATTACAACAAGCTAAAAACCATGCAAATTAATTTAGGAGAAAGTTGTTTGAGTTGGTATGTACTAAAGTCTCTTCTGCCTTAATTTGACGTTCTGAAAACATCTTATAATACTTAAAAAATCAAAATGGACCATCAACAAACTAATTTCAATTGTTATGCAGACAGAGAAAGATATAAAGAAAGGAAAGGTTCAGGTAATCAATTATACGTCTCATGGCTCACATTTAGATCATAGTAGAAGGTCTAATTAGAAAGATGGTAAAGGACACTATAATTATGGAAGGAAGAAGGAAAAGAAAGATGAATCTAGTAGATGATATCATTATAAACCCAATAAAGCCCAATTTAAAGGTAACTGCAACTTTTGCAAGAAGTATAGGCATAAAAAAGTAGACTATTTTAAATATAAGAAATGGGTTAAGAAGAAAAAGAAAGGTACCTAGCTAGCTCTAGTCTATTTTGAGTTAAACATTGTTGATATACCATTAAACTCTTGGTGGTTAGATACATGCGACTACTCATGTGATTAATTATTTTCAAGCACTAACAAATACGAGAAAATCAAATGAAGGAGAGATGATTATGAAACTTGGAAATGGAGATAGAGTTGAAGTGGAGCACATAGGATCAATGAAGTTGAAACTGAAGAGTAAACATGAGCTTTTAATTAATAATGTATTTTATGTACATTCCATGAGAAAGAATTTAATTTTAGTTATTGCTTTAGATTCTATTGGATACTTTTGTTATTTTAGAAATGAAAAAGTTAAATTATTTTATAAATTTTATATTATTGGTATTGATTTTGTGTGTGATAGTTTATATGGAATTAATTTAGATCTTAATTTTGTGAATTCAATAAACTTTATTATGCGTAAGAAAATATGTTAAATTGATAAAAGATCCTCAATATTGTGGCACAGACAATTAGGAGACATCTATGAAAAAAGAATTTAGAGACTTATGAAAGGAAAAGCACTTCATGATCTAGACTTCTTTGATTTTGGAATATGTATAGATTGCATTAAAGAAAGACTTATAGTTAGATTTAGAAAGGGTAAGAGAAGTAGAAAGAAGAATATTCTACAACTAATCTACACTAACATTAGTGGGCCTATCACACCTAATGCTATGGAAGGTTACAAATACTTCATCATATTCATTGATGTTTACTCCATATTTGGTTAGGTGGAGCTCCTCAGTGAGGTCAAAATCACTAGAAACCTTCAAGTTAATCAAGGTAGTAATTGAACTAAAACTAGGAAAATAAATAAAATGTGTTAATTCTAATAGAGGTGGTGAGCATTATGATAGGTACAATAAAATAGGAAGAAACCTTGGTCTTTTTATGAGATACTTATAAGATTGTGGATTTAAAACAAGTTACACCATGCCTGGTACATTAAAGCAAAATGGAATTGCAAAAAAGAGGAATAGAACTTTTATGGACATGATAAGATGCATGCTAGCCCATATTTCGTACTAGAATTCTTATGGAGTGATGTGCTGAGAACAACATATATTTTATATTAGGTTCCTAGTAAGTTAGTACTTAAGACCCTTTTACGAACTATTATATAGTAAAAAGAATAGTTTGAGACATTTTCAACTTTGAGGTTGCAAAGCTAAAGTAAAGCCATATATTCCATTCATAAGAAAACTTGATTAGAAAACTATTAGTGGATACTTAATTGGGTATTGTAATGGCTTAAGGGGAAGTAGATTTTACTATCAAACTCATTCAACTAGAGTAATTGAGTTTGATAGAGCCATCTTTTTTTAGGATGAGTTAGATACTGGGTGCTAAATACCATGCATCATAGATTTTTATAAAGATAGAACAATTGTTCTGTTGGCACTAACATTATGAGAATTATTTTCTATTATTTCACTAATTGACCTAGTGTAGCCAATGGTAGAAGATGTTGATCCAGATGAAGTAAATGAAGAAATTTCACTAAGAAGTTCTTAAAAAGTTTGTAGATTGACAATTTCTAATAATTATATTATATATGTGCAGGAGCATGAATATGATATTAATAATGATACTGATTCTACAATCTTTTCTCAAGCTATGTCCAGCTCAAATTGTTTTGAAAGGATGAATGTTATGAAGGATAAGTTAGCTTCAATGCACAAGAATCAAGTGTGGATAGGTTGTAAGAAAATTTGATGCAAATGGGTTTTCAAGACCAAGAAGGATGCTTAAGGTGAAGTTGAAAGGTATAAAGCCAAATTAGTAGCAAAAGGTTACACGTAGAAGGAAGGTATAAACTACAAAGAAACCTTTTTACTAGTTTTTACAAGGAAGGTTACACATAGAAGGAAGGTATCTAGATGTTCTGTGTTATCATGGCTTTGACAGCTCATTTTAATTTAGAATTGCATCAGATAGATGTAAAGATAGCCTTCTTGAATGGTGATTTAATAGAAACTATTTGTATGAATTAACTAGATGGTTTCCAAGAAAAAAGAAAGAAACATCTTATGTACTAACTTAAAAAGTCTATTTATAACTTAAAACAAACATCTAGATAGTGGTATCTCAAGTTTAACAAGGTAATAACTTCTCTTAGGTTCAAAAAGAATGCAGTGGACCAGTGTATTTATATGTTGATAGATGCGGGCAGTTTTATTATTCTTGTGCTATACGTGGATGATATTCTCCTTACAAGCAATGATATAAATTTGCTAATTGAAACAAAACAAATGTTATCCAAACATTTTGATATGAAGGATATTGAAAATGCCTCTTATATTTTGAGGATAAAGATCTATTGTAACACATCTTGTGGTTTACTTAGTTTGTCTCAATAAACTTACATTGAGAAAATACTAAAGAAATTCAACATGTTAATCTACTCTCAAGTTTCTACACCAATTTCAAAAGGAGAAATTTTTTCTAAGTTTTAATGTCCTTAAAATGATGTTGAAATAGAAAGAATGAAAAATGTCCCATATGCATTGGTTGTCGGTAGCTTGATATATGCTTAAATATGTACACGTCTTAATATAGCTTATATTATAGGTGTACTGGGGAGATATTTAAGTAATTTTAGTCAGAAATATTGAACTATTGCAAAGAGAGTCATGAGATATTTACAAGGTATAAAAGATTACATTTTAACCTATAGGAGATTAGGAGATCTCATAGTTATAGATTACTCAAATTTAAATTTTATTGGCTATTTAGATGATCACAAATCAATATTTGGATACATCTTTATAATGGTAGGAGGAGCTGTGTCATGAGAAAGTATTAAGTATTTCTTAATAGAAACCTCTACTATGAAAGTAGAATATGTCGGATGTTAAGAAACCACTTGCATGACTAATGCTTAAGGAATTTTATAGTCAGTTTCAAGATTGTTAACAACATTTCAAGACCCTTGACCATCTATTGTGACAATACTACTGTTGTAAACTTCTCTTATAATAATAAAAGTTTTACCTGCATGAAGTATTTTAATATAAAGTATCAGTTTGTACGAGAGAAAGCATGTGAGCATATCACATATATTAAACATATTTCTATAAATTGTATGCTTGTGGATCCATTTAAAAGCTTAGCAACAAGAGTATATCATGATCATGTAATTAATACGGGACTAGCTAAGTCTTTTGATATTTTGGGATAATGGGAGTATTTTAATATAAATTATTTTCTTGAGATGTACATAAATGAAATATTCATAATAAAATATTTATATCTTTCTATATATTATGCATATTTTTGTTGTGATATATTTATAGAGATATTTAGACCCTATCTTAATACCATGTTAAGAATTATAATCAGCAAGTTGTAAGTGTGTAGTATATATGTTTCATTGATATCCCTGTCGGATACTATGTTTTGCATCATTGGATATTTATAATCTTAATTTAGACCAATGGGTGTAATAGTTTTTTTTTATATCTTATTAAAGTGGCCACTATAATTAAATTACATGATCCATGTGGGAGATTATTAGATTTTATATTATGGACCTATTAATTTAATAATAAAATAAAGTGTAAAAGGATTTGCCCAATATCAAAGTGACTGAATAATTTAGACCAAGTTGTAATCTAATCTAACTAATATTGTAACAGGTGATTCTTAGTAATGGATCAACCCACTAATATTATTAATATAAATAAAGGTCATTACTCCTAAATCCTATAATTAATTTTAAACACTCCCCATCAATGTCAGAAAATCTTCCTAATTAAGTTCTCATCTAAGGTTAATAAGAGCAACAAATCCTTATTGAAGTTCATGATCAAGACCAATCGTTAATAGTCTATGGCTTGCAGCAAATCTTGATTTTATATTTGCCTCATATTGGATTCATTAGGTAATAATAAATCCTTCTACGTTTAATATTATTTTTTTCACATGATTCAATTTGGAATATTATTTTTATAAAAATTGATTTTAACAATTATTGCCATTCCTCATATGCTTTCCAAGTTAGAGGACTCAAATATAGTAAGTGTTGTTGTCTTTGTACTAAAACATAATAATTATTATGTGCCTAATGTTTTTGATGAATTATTTATGCTTGATTTATTGTCTTATCTTTTTTTATTGAAGTTTTATTATGTTATTAGTGATTCATTACTTCATTTGTGTGATGGATAACTTTATTGTTGTTTTCTAGTTTACTATTAATTCGAATCCCCTTGATTTTACCACCAATTAAGTTTTGGTGTCCTAATATCAAGAATAGGGAGATCTTTATAGTATTATAGCAATATCAAAATCTCGGTATCATTTTTATTTATATTTCGATGAATAAAATATTTTAATATTACAATTGAAAATTTGAAAAGTGATTTTTTTACTTATCAAAATATAAGAGATAATATATAGTATTAAAATATTTAATATTATGACATAATTTGAAATATTTCTTAAAAATACATAATTTATTCAAATTATATTTGAATTGTGATGAAGCTGATCACCCTTTTGACTCTAATATTCTAACAAAAATCATAAATAAAACATACACATACAAATAACGAAAAATGGGTTTTGAGGCTCAATTTAAAAAAAGTTTGTGTTGAAAATGTGTTATGAAGAAAAAAATTCTTAATATTGAAAAAGTGTCAAAAAATATATGTAGGAGATAAAAGAAAATTATAAGAGGAGTATATTTTATTCAATTGTACATATAATGATTACTATAATTTCATATTTATAACGCAAATAGGTCATCAATTACAATTTCACACTAATGGCTTAAAAAAATTAAAATCTAATAATTAATCATAATTGGATAATAATTGACCATAAAGGGATGATAAAATTAAATTAAATACTTATTTTGGTCCTTAAAAGAAAACTTAGTGTCAATTTGATCTCCGTTTAATTGTACCACTTAGTTTAATCCATTATAGATTTGATTTAGTTTAATGACATCTATCATAAGTTTAAGATCATCTATCCATTAAAGATTAAATACTTATTTTGATCCTTCAAAGATGGACTTAGTTTGGTCCCTATTTAATTGTGCCACTCAATTTAGTCTTTCATAGATTTAATTTCATTTAATATCATCCTTTTAATAAATTTAAATTTAGATTTTATCTCATTTTTCTCTATTAGAGCTAATTGTATATTCCTCCTTTCTTGACAAAAATGTCATGATGGAATAGGTTACAATAGAGAAAGTAATGCTAATTTTGCAATAGTTTTTGGTCTTTAACATTCTTATATGACTATATTAGTCAGAGAGATTAGATATTATAATTAATCAGTAATATTGTTTATATCTTATAGACTCATAGTACAAATGATAGTGAATAAGAGTTAAACTTCAATTTTTTAATTCCACTGTGTGATTAAGAAAAAAAATGAAAACAATTTCTACAGTGGATTACATATTGCAACATTGACAAAACAACTTGAAACATTTTTAGCAAAATTTGTTTGAGGTATTTCCAGTTTCATAATGAATTATAATTCAGAAAATTCTGTTAATAATGTTTCAAATTATTTTCTTGATGTGGCAATATGTAATCCACATTGGAACTTATTCTTTTTTTTCCTTAATTGCATTGTGGAATTAAAAAAAAATAATTTTATCTCATTCTTTCTCTATTAGACCAAATAGCATGTTCCCATTTTCTTAAGGAAAAATGTACTAATGGAATGGGTACAGTGGATAAAGTAGTGCTAACTTTGTGATGGTTTTTGATCCTTAACATCTTTATATCACTATTATAGTCAAAGAAACTAGATATTATAGTCAATTAGTGATATTATTTATCTTTTGTATACTTAAAGTACAAAGGTGACTGTTGTGACTATTTTAAGAATTAGCTTACCTTATTTTATGTCAGGTGAATTCAATAGAGAAATTCTCCTTAATCTACAGAGGCTCTCAACCTCACATAAGGTTAATGCATATAGTAATGAAGAAGAATTAAGACTTAAGTTTTTTTTTTAATTCCATTATGTAATTAAGAAAAAAGTAAAAATAAGTTACATGATGGATTACATGCTACCACATTAATAAAACAATTTGAAACACCTTTAATAGAGTTAACAAAATTTAGTGGAAGGATGATTTTAAATCAATAAAGGATGATACTAAACCAAGTTAAATCTAATGAAGGACTAAAGCTAGCATAGCTCTTTTTGTTATAGCCCATTCCATCAACATACTTTTCATTAAGAAAGGAAAAACATATTGTTAGGTTTAATAGAGAAAAAATAAGATAAAATTTAAATTGAAATTTGGTACATAAATGACATAAAAATCAAATTAAATCTACAAGGGATTTAATTAAGTGGCATAATTAAAAAGAACCAAATTGATATTAAGTTCATTTTTGAAAGACCAAAATGACTATTTAATTTTTAATAGAGGGATGACTTTAAATCTATAAGGAATGACATTAAACTAAATTAAATCTATGAAGGGCCAAATTGAATGGCATAATTAAATAGAAGTCAAATTGATACTAATTTCATCTTTGAAAGATTAAAATGAGTATTTAGTCATAAAATTAATATCCATGCAAATTATGGATATCCACATTCAATTATAATTAAAGTTAAGCTTGAGTTGAGTTTGGCTAGGTTTAGGTGTTTTGGATACTTGTCTAAAACTTATTTGGTACTCTTTGCTCAATTCAGTCCTAATCGGGTAGATAGATTACTTTAAAGTTCAAGCATCAATCATTCATATGCTAGTTAGTAGGTGTAGATAAGTTTTTAAGTCTAGACATACAAGGCAATTTAAACCTTTTTAATATTTTTTTAAAATCCCAATATATCGGCCTTAGGCCTCAAAAATTAAGATTTTATTCAAAACTTGATTAAAAAAATATTGAATTTATAATGGGCGTACTTAAAAAAACCTATAGAACTAGAACAAAACTTGTGCAAAATCATATTGAATCATACATCATTGTAATTAAAAGAAAAAAAGAAAAGAAAAAACTATAAAATCAAGCAATTTAAGGGAAAAGATACTGCAAAAATAGAAATGGACAAATAAAAAAATTTACAATGGACATTACTTACAATGTGCTACCTCTAAGTTGAATTTTTGAAGGTCTGATTGTAATACATTATATTACAAATTAAATATTACCTTGGTTAGTAATTTTCAATACTTACATAATTACATCCATCCATCTATAAGCCATTAGGTGGCTTAAAAAATAATAAACACACCTTCATCAATCATTAACTAGCTATAATTAGCTTAACATTCTTTTTTGGCTTCTATTTGCTAGCTATTAGCATGCTACTTATACAAAAGAATTTTCCATGCCTCATAAGCAAAATAAAGGCATTTCCTAGATATTAGTTACCTATACCACTATATTTATATTTTATAATAACAAAAAAAATTATAAATCAACAATCATTCATGAATAAGCCCATTTTTCCTTTACTTTAATTGCAAAGCCTAACTATCACCTTTATATACCCTAGCATGTAATGAGGAAGGAATAAAACAAAGGAGTTAAAACTCAAAAACTAATGATAAATATAGAAAATTTACAACTATTAAGTAAGAAAAAATATTACCTTCAAATTGAAGACCTTAATTAATAACCATTGACTATTGTTCTTAACCACCTACCATATTGGCTTTATTACATTATTTGCTATCTAGTAGCACTAGTTTTATGTATTCCACCACTAATAAGTTCTTCAACAAATTTTTGAAAATGGAGTTACAATAAACAAAGAAAAGTAAAGCACATTTTAAAAAATAAAAATTAAAAGGCATTATAGGATTAATTTTTTACCTTCCTTAATCTTTCATAATCATCCAACTCATTAATGAAATCAAGTTCCTCATTAGAAAATAATGTTGGCTTCAAATAGTTTTACCCATAAATCAAAGCTTTATCCATTTTTAGTGACAATGATGATATAAACACATTCAATACTTTACCACTAGCAGTGAAGGAAGACTCTAAAGCAATAATGGACACCAAAATAGCAAGAGCATTCTTGCATTGAACGAGAGTACTAGAAACCTAGAGACACTAGCTTTCTACCAACATAACACATGGAAAATTTTCTTTCCATTAACACATGGTTTAACAAATGCCTTTCCATCTCAATCTAGCTTTAATGGAGTCTTTTGCCTTAAAAAATGACTTAAAAGCTACAATTCTAACTTTGTAAGCATTTTTATCCTTTTGAACACTACCTTTTCCCACTTGAGATGATTAACCAATATCAAATAAAGCATTTTTTAGCTCATACAACTTGCAGTACCATGCATACAACCTTTATAAGTCTGACTTTATCTTAGATGTCATGCCATGTAAAGTTACAGGATCATAAATATCATCAAAATACCACTTTATATAGGTAATATTACACCTAAAGTCTAAAACATTGGCAATAAAGAGTAATAGATTAATGTTCTTCAATTTCCCCTAATACTTATCATATTTTTTTCTTCATTTTAGTGGTCATCACATTTAAAGCAAGGTCATCACTTGAAAATCATTTTACTAGCTCATATTAGATTAAAAAAAGTTAAAAGAAAGTATTATAGGATGTTATATAGAGTAAGCTGAATAAATCAATTGTCATATCATAAAACACTTTAAGAAAATTTTTAAACACCCTAGCATTGGCCCAATCATCCAATGAAAGAAGACTTTTTATTTTTCTCATTAAAATATTCAAAAAAACTTAGGTCATCATCTTCTAGCCTCTTAAAGGCTTTTTAAAACTTCCAAGTAGATTCTAGTATAAATTAAGTTAAGTTCTAATGGATAGGTGCATCTAGGCAAATAACTCTTTTACACTTAATTTTAGCTTGTTTAACACATGCTTTAAATTTAACCAACCATGATGGAGAAAACCTAACATATCTAAAAGTATTACAGATTGATACAATAGATGAATGCTGTTCTTTTAAGCCTTTATTGACAACCAAATTAGGTATATATGTGAGTACAACACCTAACATTCATATAATCACCATCTAACACTAAAATATTGGGAGTCTTACTTCTTTTTTTTCTAAAGTTTGCAATTACAATATTATTACTAAAGGCATTACTTATTGTGATAGTGAATACCTTTTAAATTGTACATTATTTAAGGCATATTTCAATGTGTTTACTAATGGTTTCCTTTTTATGATTAGGAACTAAATAGAAATTAAGAATCCCTTTTTGAATTTTCCATTCATCATCAACAAAATGTTTTATAAGTATTATATAATTCAGATTTTGTATAGAAGTTCAACAATCCCTAGCACAATTGCTTAAACACACTTGTAATTTTTTTTCACTCATTTATATATAATTGGTAACAATCTGTGGCAACAATGTGATGTTAAGAGGCATAAAATTAAGGTTGTAACTTATTGCACAAGTTTTTAAAACCACATCCCTCTACAATCTTAAATGGTTAGTCATCTATAATAACAAAGGCAGTCAATGCTTTCCTGCATGCAACTATATCACACACTTAACTTTAGCTATCACTAGTTTCATCCCTTGAATTTTTTATTTAAATCTTGTTAATTTTTATTTAAGGTCAAATATTAAAGCATAAGGAAACTTAGGGTAAACCTTAATATGCTTGTTCATATTAGTGATACAATAGTCCTTCGGATCACATAGGTACCTTTTATCACAATAATTACAAGTTGTGGTTGGTTTTGTTACTTCATTTTTTAGCATCATGGTGATGTGTTCCTAAGCACAAAGCTTTCTTTCTTGACCTATTGGTAGCTAGCTTTCTCTCTTTAATTTGTGTAGTTTCTAGTTAAAGGGAAATTAATTTCCTTACTTTTCATTTTTGGTTTTAACCTCTTCAATGGTCTTGCATTCTATTCTACATTGTTGAAATTACTGTTCAATTTTTTGTAGTTGCTGCTTGTGTGTTTGAGCATGCATTTTAGGAGTGTGTGGCTTCTATATCATCAACTTCAAACACAATAATGGAACAAATACATTAGTATTAAATAAAAATGTTTGCAATACATAGAGAAAAAAGGAAAAGAAAGAAATTTAGGGCTAATAATTTACTAAATATACACAACATGTACTAAATATTCATAAGTAATTGCATCCACATTAGGTAATACACTAATAATATAAGATTTCAATAGAAGACCACAAAACAAATAGATAACAAATAAATCAATAAATAATTTGAAAAGAAAACATTCTCTTTATAAATAAAATTAAGAGCAATAAAGTGTATAAGCAAAGAGATAGTGGATAAGATGTTGCATAAATAAAATGCTTAACACCAATGAACCAATACAATCTATTTGATTAAACTAATTTTTTAATTTGATACCAATGAAGCAAAATTTCACATGGAAGGATAAAAGGATGAACAAAGAGGGTATATAATTTTTTATCAGAAGAAAACACTAACAAAACTAAATCAACAACAAAAAGTTTAGCAAAATATAAAAATTTGAATTGATTATAACTTTGCAATAGGTGGATAAATTTAAATGAATATCACAAAAAACAATCAATTTTTAAAGATCATATCCATGCTTGTTCACTAAAGAATAGCAAAATAAATTTAAAGTCATTACTTTAGTTCAGTATATATTAATCAAATGTTGTTTAGATAAAAGCAAATATAACACAAAGATTGGAATCCATTTTAATAAGTGATAAATAAAATATTAGCAAGAAGAATTTTTTTCAATAAAAATAAAATCACAAATCAACTTTAATCAATTAGCAAACACCACATTACACTACAATATGATAAAATAACATAGACACACCACATATCCATAAGCAATTGTGCAAAGTGTTAGTTTCTCTTTTAATAAAGAGAGGAGAAACATAATAGAAAAACATAAATAACCAAAAATTACCCTTTTAGGTGATTGTTCAAAGAGAAAGATAAAAAATTAGAGATGGAACTCCTTGCAAATACTAAGGGAAAACATGTTAACAAATTTCATATCAAACCTAATATACAAGAAAGAATTTCATAGGAAAATAAATCAAGTGGTATTCTTTAATATACCTTAGTTAGGAAAGGCCTAATATAATAGTTTGTTGCATCTTGAAATTTGTCTTCTTGTAAAAAATCAAGTGGTATTAAATTTCTAATTACAATTGCTAAAAATGAATCAATTCTCACATTAGGTGTATGAAAAGAGATCACTGAAATGAAGCATTTATAAGCACAAATTAGTATTATATTACTATTATAACCTCTTTAATTATTAGTAAATTAGAAATTATTTCACAAGAAAAAATAACTAAAATAACAAGTAAATTCAATTGAGTTAGAAATTTTGTGTATGAAATACAAAATGAAACAAAGTTAATAAAATTAAGAATATAAGAATATAAATTTGGTAAAATTTTAATGGGGAAAACTTATTAAAATCATAAACTATAAAGTTACGTATTGATATAAGTGAGTGTGTAAGTATGAAAAAGGTTTAGAAGTAATTTTTCAAAAATGCCCTTGGAGCACTATTTTCCTTATATTAGCCCCTAAATTATAATCTCTTTCTCATTTCTCTCAATTTCTCTATTTCTCCTAACTTTCTCTACACAATCTCTTTACCATTTTATTAATCAAGTAGGGAAAGTTTCAAATCTTCTTGATTTCTTCATCCAATCAAGGTGAGAACATTACTTTCATAAAAAAATCCTTCCTATTTCTTTTTGGTTGATAAAGAAATTAATGATTTATTTAGTTTTTTAAGTATTCTAAATTTTAACTCTATAACCTATGAGTTTTGATATAATTAGGAAGGAAAAATCTTCAAACTACCTTCCTAACACCTTCTTCCATATAAGGTGAGTGGATAATCTATCTAAATTTATAGATTTTGTGCCTTTATAGTGGTATTGGTGAAATATTGGTTATTTTATGATTTTACTTGAATTTTGTTTATTTTAATATGGTAAAAATAATAAATGATGGAGGGATGTGATATGATATATTAAGTAAGTATATTAATGATTGTATCAAAGTTTAGTGTGTAATGCATGTGTTTAACGGACATTTGTGGTTGAATGAACAATGAAATTTTTATAAAAAAACTATAATTTTCATGTGTGAATTAAGTGATCCATCAATTTTGAGAGTCTAAGTTACCAATTAATTTTAAGAGTCTAGAGACAAATTCAAGATAGATGAATGGGTTGATCAATCGATTCACTGACCCCATAATTTTATGTCAAATTTCAAGGGGCATAACTATTTCATCTTATGTCCTTTCAAACAAATTACTTATCATTGTAAAGATAATTGAGTTTATTTTCAAATGGAATTAGTTTCAAATTAATATCTTTTGTATACTTTGAGATATCATTAAAATAGTGGACATAGGTTAAAAAAAACTCATGACTTCAAAAAATGAACTTTTTGTATCCATTTTCAAAAATGTATAACACTTTCAAAACTTAGTTGATTTAGGAAAATAACTAGTTTATGAAAAGCTAATTGAGTCAATTTTCATATGAAATAAGTTTCATAAATAATATATCTATAATTTCTAAGTTATTCATAAAATATCACTCAAAAATCACAATTATAATGACCATATAGTAAAACATGCCTAACCTATTTTTTATTTTCATGATTTATAATGGCCCAATATAAAGTGTATGGTCTTTAAGCAACAAATATAAAGTGATTTATGATAATTATAAGATAAGTACACAACTTAGGTAATCATAAAATGAGAAAGTAGAGGTTTTATGATATATGTTACAATGTATTTATTGCATTAATCATAGAATGAAATATGTTGAGAAATATTTTATAGATTAATTACTATGATATGTGTGAATGCTTGTAGCTATATAAAAGGGCATAATGGTGTTAACATGTAATATGATATACATTGAAATTAAATTATGATTGCATTAGATAGAGTTTGAGCTCTAGTATTTAAATTGTATTGTGAATCATGCCATATGTAGCATAAAAAATGAGAAATGCCATGGGGGCAATGATGTAAATATTGGATGAAAAATTTCCAATAATATGCTTTTAGAGGGCATAAGGTAAACTCTGGAGGGATAAGGATGGAAAGTTTATCAAGGGCATAAGGTTAACCTAAGAAATAAAAAGTAGACAAATATATTTTATCTATTACTTATTATTTCAAATGAGATGTGATCTTCAGTGTAATAATTCATGAGTATTATTATATGATACATTGAAAATTAAATAATTATGTGTTAATCTCATTTTTATTAGCTCTTGATTATTAATATGCTTAAATGTGATATAAATTATCAAAGGAGAATAATCTGATAAGTAAGCTATTATAAATTACTATTGTTTTTATAAATTATTCACTTACTAAACCCTGTAGTCATTCCTCTATGATTTATTTTATAGATTCCCAAGTTGAGCCTTCATATCCACTTTCTTAGAGTTAGATTCCATGGAAGCTTATTAATTGTAGTATGATAGTATAGAATCTTGTATATAGTATATTTTAGGCCTCATTTTGTCATAAATTTAGGTAGAGGAGATATTTGAATTGATTTCTTATAAGCTAGTTTGATTTGCTTATTCTTATTTTGGGAGGATTATAAACATACTTAACTTCTTTATCTTTTGTAAAATTCTTAATGAATTCCAATGAATATTTTCTTTCTACAGTTCCATTTTCTTTTACATATGCATGATACTTGTTAATTAGGACCAAGCTAGATAATTAGAAATAGATTGGTGAAAACTAGAAATGGGTTTTACATTAGTCACAATTGGGTTAGAATCGTGATAATTACCTGCACACCAGAAAATCAATCCACTTATATTGCTGGGCAAGCAATTTGTAACATTTTTATTTCATCAAATTGAAAAATGGATAGGACTTTTTTACCTTAAGTATTATGTGTTTTGCTTCAACTTCTATACCTTTATAAGACCCACCATTAAATAATCAATTTATTCATCAAATTATAATTAGAAAACTACAAAATTAAACGGTTGAATTAATCATATACTAGAAACATATTTTCATCACTAGACAAGCCATAGTCAATCATAAAACAAACACAAACTAAAGCAAATCCAAACATAATTACTATCAAAAGAAAAAATAAATGGGCCCGAAAGAGAAATTCTTTTCACATCTAACAACTTAATTCTCTTTTAACATTTAAATGAAAATTTTCTAGTAAAATTAGCTAATAAAAATATAAAATGCTAGCAAATTTAAATAAATTTCAAAGCCAAATTTGCAAAGTATAGAGAAAAAGCTATAAGAGTAGATAACATCAGTGACAAAAAGAAAAAAAGAATTCTCATATTTTCAAATTTCACAAACAACTTATCAGTGGCGACATTTTCCAAAAATTGAAAAACAGGTCATAAAAGCCATAAAAGCCTTCAAACCTAGAAAGCCCAAAAAAGAAAACCTAGAGAACCTTAAGCTCTAAAACAACCCTAAACTAATTAGACTGTTTAGACCCCGTAAAACCCTAAGAAAACATAAAAATGTGTAAGCTTAAGTAAAGAAATCCAATCCCTCCCACATATGGTGTCAAAATCTTAATCCAATGACCTGAAAAAAATACAAATAACATGTAGTACTGTAATACCTTCAACTAGCAATGATTCTTACATCCATTAGGAGTTTACTCTATCTCCATAAGTGATGGCTTTGACGGAATCATCAGAGCTTTAGAAAACTCTCAATTAGAGGACTAATAGATTAAAAATAGAGGTTTTCTAGACCACATGAGCACAAAGTGTTGGATTTAAAAGGATTAGTGGTCAGAGATGAAATGCAAAAGCCATAGGATGGAAGTAAGCAAGGAGAAGAGGAAGGAATGTGTGGAAATCTCAGGAGAGGATGACATCTGGTAGGGTTAAGGTTGGAGAGGGCTTTTGCAATCTAAGAGTGGAGTCCCAGCTTACGCTTATATATAGGGGTGTAATATGATGCTATTGGCAGACCCTATTCAGGTTAGGTCGATTCTAAATGAGCCCAAAAACAAGAATTTGAACCCAACTAGTAGGGTTTAATTTCCTTTGTTTACAAACATATCCTAAACCCTTGACCTAATTGAATCTAAATGGGGTCCAAAAAACAAGTCGGGTTTGAGCCAGGTTAGCACAATATGCCCACCCTTAATTATAATTATTCACAACATTGTTTGATCTTTAATCACTAATTGTGATTTCTAATCACTAAATGAAATAAACATATATAATCTAAATTTATGTATAATTTTAATTTTGAGTATGAATATTAAAAGCTAGAGGTCTTATATATGCAATCCTTCCAACATTAAAAAAATAACTTAGCATTTTTTTGAAAAGAAATTTTTATATGCTCTAATTATATCATATGTTCTTAATCATGGTCATTAAATAAAAAATATTTATTAATTTTTATAATTTTTAATATATTAAAAATTAAAAAATTATATTTTAATATACATAAATTTTATAAAATTAATTAATATCTTTTATCTATTAATCATCATTAAAAATACGTAATATAATTAGAATATTAAAAAAAAAATTTCTTTCATGTTACCAATCAACAAGCCTTTCTCTGAATCATTGGTCCGGTGTACACATTTTTTTTTCTTTTTTGGGGGATGAAAACACATTTAAGTTATTTAATCATGGTGTTCCCTCTCTCTAAGGCAAAAGAGTATCTTGACCATCGGTTCGGTGTACACATTTTTTTTTTTTTTGGTGGGGGGTGAAAACACGTTTAAGTGATTTAACCATGATGTCCCCTCCAAGACAGTAGAGCATCCAACCCACTCTCACTGTCTCACAAGAAAACGCCTCTTGGCATAAATTCAAAAAAGCAAAGTCACTTCGCTTCTTTTGAGGAAATAATGCATTCAGTTTGTAGGCATTTTCCTCGTTCTTTGTTTATGGCTCTTATTCATCATTCCAGGAACCTCCGCCCGAATTATACATCATATCCTCAGATGCAACTTCATTTCTCTTGAGCTTGTGAAGTGTTTGTTCTCAACTCTAAGCAGCCAAAGCAACCACCCTGCGTCATTTTCCATCTATTCCATTTCATGCTTGGATCTGAGAAACTGGTGCCATTTATTCGTCTGCTTCTTCATTTTTTTAACTAATTAGCTATCTACTTCGAATTTGAATCTGGCAAACTGGTATGATTGATTTATCTGCTTCTTCAGTTATCTAATTAATTATCTATTTATTTGAAGTTTGGATCTGATCATTAATTACAGTCTTTTAATTTGCCAAAAACTTGAAGATTTGTTGGATTTTGATGTAATCTTCAACAAGTGATCTTCCAATAGCTAAATTACAGACAACCCCCAGTTATTAAACATATGTTTATCTTCTTTTATTTTTTATTTTTCCTCAACTCATATATATATTTGTTAAATTTAATTTAACTGCCCTGGAAGCTGTTATCCAATCATTCTTCATTATCTAGGCATCTTCCCAACTGGAATTTCATCTAATCTGCAGCCATTATCTACAACACCGGTATTTTAAGGTGCGTTGGATATGTTGTTATTATTTTTATCTCTAAAATTATATTGAAATTTAAGAAAAAAAATAAAAGATAATCCGTGAAATAAATAAAAGGATATTCTATTTGATTATAAAATTATTATAAAAAATAAAAATAAAAATAAAAATTAAAAAATATTAAAAATATTTTTATTTTTTAAATTAAATATTTATAATTATAATATTATTTTTAAAAATAAATTATAAAAATAGTTTCCAAGCAAAAATTTGTCTTTAACAACAGCCTCATCTTTCATTTCTTGATTTGAAATTTGACAATGTTGTTAGTGCAAGGATAATTTGCTTTTTACCCAATAATTTTCACTTAAACTTCAATTTTACCTTATAACTTCTATTGGAATTAATTTTTACCTAAAATTAATGGATTGTTGACACTTTTTAAAGCGGGTTGTTCCTTCAAAGAATTTAGAGAGCGTTTGGTTTGTGAAATCTTATATTCTTGAAAAAGCACACATTCTCAATGATGTAATTCCCAAGGATATAATTTTTAAAAATGTAAGATTCTTATATTTGATTCAATATATATATATATTCTTGAAAATATTGTTTCACATTCCCAGATATATTATATTTTCATATTTGATTTACACTTTATATTCTTAAAAATTTTATTACTTTTTCAAAAAATACCCTTATTAATTTTTTTATAAATTGTAATAAATTATAGATTTAATTAAAAATATATGAATAAATACTTTTGAAGATTTAATAAATTGATAATTTGAATTCTATTTGATTAAAATATATTAAAATTTTTAAGAATTTGAATTTAAATTTTTATATAATTAATTATATAAAATAAATAAATAATTTCTCTATTGTTGACAAAAAAAATTTTCTTTAAAAATAAAAAAAGAAAAAAAGAAGAAAAATAATATCTTTTAAATTTAAATTTAAAAAATTAAATTATTTTAAAATTTTAAATAATTAAAATATAATAATCATACATTTTATCTTCAAATGTTCTTTTTTCCTCCTTTTTCTTCATTCAAATAAGAGAAAAAAATTAAGGGTTCATTTATTTTATTGATAAATATTTTTATAGAAAATGTTATATATATATATATATATATATATATATATATATATAAAGGAATGGTATATTATTTATATTGATAATTAAAAAATAATATCTAAAAATTTGAAAATAGAAATAAGTAAATTTTTTAAAATAAAAAATTATTCTTTAAAATTTTTATGTTTAATATTAAATAAATAAAATATTCTTTAATTTTAATATTTTAGCAATTATTTACTTATTGATTCTCATGAATGATTTATTTATCTATATTGTGAGCGAATTTTTTATTTCTTCCTCGCTTCTTGAATTGATATATATTATAAATAGAAAAAGGGCTAATTTGAGACTATTGGCACGACAACGTCTTGATAAAAACTTATTTTCCCAAAACTTTCAGTTAGAAAGTCATCGTTTGAAAATTGTTATTCTCATTAAATTAATACTTTAAAATTTACACTCAAATAATTTCTCACCTTTTAATTTTATTGTAACATTAAATTTTCATTAATATTTATTAAAATATAATATATAATAATATTAAAATTTTGTAAAATATTCAATTTAAAATATAACTATTACTTAGAGAACAAATTCATGAACTCAATTTATTAAAATACTTGCAATTTAAAATATAATATATAATATAATTATCCTTGTTATGATAAAAAACCAAAAATTAAAAATTAAAAATATAATTTAATAGTGAAAGATGAAAATAAAAAATTTTCAAACTAAATTACTTATTTAGTGTAATAATATTTGTTATTATAAAAAAATTAGAAATAAGAAATTTAATTTAAAATTAAAAAATAAAAATAGAAAATTTTTAGAATAAATTAGGATATAGAAAAATAAAGATAAACTTTTACTTTAGTATTAATATTTACATAAGATAGGAATATGAGATACCTACCTCCCTCCTTTAGAATATTTAAGGAGAAAGTTAGGCTCTAAAATATTTTTAAAAATATTACATTTTCGAATAAATTTTTTAAAATTTTAAACAAAATATGGGAATGTAACATTTCTATAAAATATTCTTGAAAATGTGAAAAGCATTCCGCAAATCAAATAACTCTTAAAAAATCTATAGCATATGTAGAAAGAAATTTTGTTGAAGAAAATGATAAATATGATGTTATTTTTATAAGTAAAAAGATTTGAGAAAGCAACATTTTAATCCAGTTAGTAGTTTGCTCCAATCCTTCGGCAGGCAATTAGTCCATGAAGGATTTTTATCTAAAAATAGTAATTTACAGAGAGTCCAACACTGTGCCAATTTCAAATACATGAGCATAAAATTTGACCCTAAACAAAAATTAGAAAATCAAAAGTTACAACAAATTGTTAAGGAAATTGAAGGGACACCACTTTTATTTTCTTTATCTTTTAACTATACATCTTTTATCAATAATTATCGTATGAAAATTTGAACGTCACTTTATCCTAGTATAAAATTCTTCATCAATAACTCACTCACGCACTCACTTTCAATGACATACAAGGCGAGGCATCATTGTGGGAGCCACCCCAAAATTGGGATAATTTATAATAGTATCTCTACGATTTTAAACTTTTCAAGGAAAAATGTATATATAGTCCCTCTAAAATTTTATATATTTTTATTGAAGTCCTTAATGAATTGTCCTTTGGCCCCTCCAAAATTTTTATTCTAGTTTCGTCCCTGCTGACATATTGTGTCTTAAATTTTAACTGCGAAATTACATGTATTTTTTCTTATTCCATAACTTGCAAATTGCTTGAGATATTAAGATAGGTGTCATTAGCTTAGTCACTAATTTTAAATAATTCTCAAATTTTAATTGAATAATTGCTGCTTATGTATAGCGCAAGAACTCGACTTGCCTGCAGGAACTTTTAGCTATATCAATGGCACCATCTTTATCATCCCTACTTGAGAAGAAGGTAGCAATATGACGGGTTTGCAGCAATATTCTTCTCAAATTTTAATTGAATGCTTGCTGCTCATGTATAGCGCAAGAATTTCAAGGGAAGTACTAGTTTTTCTGAGTTTCGGAGGCAAAGATACACGCCGCATTTTTATAAGTCATCTACTTCCTATCGGAAGAATATTGCTACCTTCATAGATGATGAAGAAATTAAGAGTGGAGATGAATTATCTCTAACACTTCTTGCTACGATCGAAGAATCCAAAATTTCTACATTAGTTTTTTTTAACAAAATTATCTCTAACACTTGAAGGCTTCCCAAAAGTACTCTACAAGGATTTAAATAACATATTTTACAACATAATAAGAAATCTCACTAATTATAGAAATGATGATCAATCACACAATCAATTTTGATCAATATACATATAGGCTTAACTTTGAGCATTTCAATTAACATACCATAGATTCAAGCTAGCATCAAAAGCATATGAATAATTTTGTTAAAAGTTACCAAAACATTATTTTAATAAACCTTAAACTCATTAAAATTTTAGTGAATGTAATTTAAGAACTCAATTTAGTTAAAATCATACACTTTTACACAAACATGTTTAAAAAGAATAAACAATCCACCCACCTTATTTAGTTTGTTAAAGAATATGAGAATTGTGTCTCCAACCACCAATCTACTACAATCTAATAATAATAAAAAATTAAGCATCGAAAATTTTTTGAATGAGCTATGACTTTCTATGAGTGTTTACTAAGCTTAAAACTTCAACAAATGGAATCCTTGAGTACTTCTAGAAAAATTTCATACTTGTAAACTGGTTTGCGTTGGGATAGAGTTTCAATTAATGAATATTCTTGAAATTTAAGGGCTTGATACAATTCTAACATCAAGAATTCTAGTTTTACAAATTTAGGCGTTAGGGTTTTTCTTCATTATTTAAGCTCCTGACTCAAAATTCCAACAAAATTTATAATAAAATACTTCAATCATGTTATAAAAGTACTCACTTAAGTCCTTCCAAAAGATGAGTAGCTTAGCTCAAGCACAAAAAAAAGAAAAAAGTCAGAAAAGCATTGCTGGGTAACTTACCGTCGTAGACAACTTGTTGGTCTATTGCCGTTACTATATTTCGAATAGTACTGATAGAGCAAGCACGAAAAATAAAGCCACAAGCCACTGGTATATGATTGTCGACAAAGAAGAAATGAAAAACCAAACAAAATGGTTACGTTTGATCTTATGTCCGAAGATGAAAGCAGAGGACGACGCTGCTTAGTTGGTTCTGTTTGATATCAAGGGGAGAGTTATTACACAAAAATGTATGTGCTTTTAAGAGAGAATCACAAACTACATCATTTTATGAGAAAAATAATAAAATAGATCAATTATATAGAGTGAAAAGAAAAAAATAAAAATAAAAAAGTGAAATGGGAAGGGTACCGTCCAATAAAGTGGAAAAAGATAGCACACTTTATACGTTTTGGGCCTTTTGGCTCTTGTTAAAAGAAAGCCACTCATTCATTTCTTAGGAGAAGAAGTGGGGTCCACACGAACGAAGTAGGGTAGAATTTATCATTAAAAAAATACAAAAAGAAATTGCTAAAATTTGGTGTGCAATTCCCTCAACATAAAGCAAATGACGTATATAGAAAATCATGTATCTAAAGATTGTAAAATATCATTTATAGCATATATGAAAAAAATATTTAAAATTACACTTTCAATCCAAATAATAATAATAATAATAATAATAATAATGATAATCCAAACAAACTTGAATTTCTAAATTAATTATCCAACATTTCATTTACTTTAAAGTGCATTAAGAAGATTTATATTAAAAAAAATTCAACAAAGGAATATCTGTAAAAAATATAAGGGAATTTAATTGAAATAAAGAGTATTACAAATTATCATCTTTCTTATTTTCATATACCCATCTTAGAGTTGCTTCACAAGCATTACAAGCATGATCTATCAAACTAATAAATGATAAAAGAGGTAAAGGAAAACATTTTGATGCATTAATTGTTTGATGTATTACTGATTTAAATTATTAGATTTTATTAATTTTATGTGGTATTGAAAAAGTAAATAAAATTTTAATTATTTAAATTAATAATACATTGATACAACTGATACACCATTCCTATTACCAAGTAAAAATTATCACCATTCAATGATGTAATATGATTTGAGACCCCGGTCCTTGATTCCACAAGAAAAACGACAGCTTGCATTTGTGCTTCTTGTCTATCAGATGGTGTGGGCACCTGAAAGCAAGTGGTCACCATCATTAGATGCGCAAGTTATATTTGTATTTCAATATTAGATTAGCAAAAATATTTTCATAAATTTTTATTTATTTGTATATAACTAAAAGAATTTCACATTATTTATATATTTTATAATTAAAAAATAATATATAGTATTTTTATTAATAAAAATAAATTCTTATTTAAGATAAAAGTATTATTTTCTTTCATTCTACTCATATTTAACAAAAAATAAATATGACATTTCTAATATTTTACTATTTTATAATTATATACCTAGACACATAAAATTATTAATTATAAAAAATTATTTTTCTTCAAAATAACTCAAATTGCAGTGGCCAAACTATATTATCAATACATTGGTTCATGCATGGAAGATACTTTGCAATTACCTTAAACTACTACTTATCTTTTCCAATGAGAATTTCCTTTATCACTCTTCTATTATTCTCTGTGTTGAAGTATTCTTGTGTGTCTTTTGTTTTGTGCATCGGATCATACACGTTAGGCACCCGAATCAACCTTTAAATTAGATGATGAATTTTTTGCCCTTCACGTGGGTTGCGTAATTCAATTTCAATTTTTTCTTCCTTCCTGAGGAAGATGCTCAATTAACTCAGCTTTTTGACTAAAATGTTTAAATTTTTTTTATATACTTAAAATTTAAATTTCTTTCTACAAAAGTCTTGCTTTGCAAATTTTTCTCGCAACATCTTAATTTTAATACAAATCATTTTATTTTTTATATTTACAATTAATCTTATTATTCCATTAGATAATATCTAATTTTGCATGACACACAAATAACAACATGATTATCATAGAGAAGAGGTTAAGAAGATAAACAGAGTATTGACATCTACCTACCATTCGTCTTAATTGACTATTAATTATAAGTTAGTATTTATTATGGGTAACCATCATCCGCACCATCTTTTACTGTCACATGTTAATTATAGAATACCGGGTTGATTATTTAATTTTTAATGAAAATATTTTTTATAATCTCACTATAAGAAAAAGGCCCTAAAGTGACGAATAATATTTTTAAAATACATAAATTGATTAAAATATAATAATATAAGATTCTCATGAATCTTTTTAATTAAATCAAATATAATAGCATGATATTTTTAAGAATTATATTTCTTAAAATTATAATTTTAAAATAATATAATTTTTAAAAATCTATGATTCCGCAATTCAAGCGCATGAACCTAAAATGTATATTAAGGGCCGGTTTACTTTTTGAAAGATATTTTTTATATGAAAAATCTCATTTTTTTTATTTAGAGTAACATATGCCTTTATATCATGATCTCTATGGCCATCGTAATGAAAAAAAGTAACAACTTCTTTCAAAAAAAAGGAAATTGTCATCTTCAAACTTAGTATATTTAATATTAAATACATAAATTATTTTTTTATCATTTTCATAATTTATAATTATATTTTTATGAAACAAATAAAGCTTATGTTGACGTGTTACAAAGAGGCAAAAAAAAAAATACCAGATCTTATTTTAAACATGAATTTTCCATTCTCAAGACAAAATAACATCTCAAACTGTCTCAAAGAAAGCGCACAATGCCTAGAGTAAAAAAGCAAAGACTTTTCGCTTCACTTCTTTTCCGGATGATAATACATTCACAAAAGTCGTCGCTAAAAGCCTAAAAAAATTTGGGCGAGACAATTTGGCTTTC
>JAIUCU010000265.1:0-31268 GCA_020226215.1 Sindora glabra
TATTTTTTATTTACCACAATATACCATAAAATATATTTTTGAAAATAAACTTTTAAAAGTAATAATTTTATATTGCAAATAACTTATTAAAATCTACAAATTATGACAAATATATTAACCAAAATTTAATATTTCGATATTAAATATTTTATATTTTTTTAATTCATATGGAAAAGAAGAATAACATTTGGTTGTAAAACATTAATGATCGACTCACATTTATAATTTTCTAAGGGAAACATTATAATAAAATTTATTTCTCAAAACATAATAAAAAATAAAAACAGTAAACAAATAAAAAATGTATAGTGGGTATTGAATATTTTGAGGAAAAATTTATCAACCCCTTAGTCAAAGTTTAAGAAAAATATGTTAATAGTATAGAGAAAAAAAGATGAGAGAAACTATATAATTATTTAGGAAATAATATAAAAAAGAAATAATTAATTAGATTGTAAAATAAAAAAATAAATTTATAATTACTATGGTGAGAATTCACTAAATGAAGATTAACTGTTAAGGTATTTAATGAGAATTGTCATTTGACAAATAAGTATAAGTTGAATTATTTATTTATTTATAGAAGTTAAGATGATTTTATCAAATGAAGATGAAGAGGAAATATGTTATAGATAAAATTTTGCAAATTTTAAATTGAATATAAAATGAGATAAATATAAGAATGAAAAAATTTCTAATCAGATCAAATAAAGATAAAAATAAAAAAAATTAAATAAAATTAGATGAAGATAGAGATAAAATTATTTTTAAATTACAAAATAAAAATATTATATTTGTTAATGTTAATAAAAAATAATTTATTTATACGTATTGTTAACTTCAAATTTATAAATTTCACAATTGACAATACATATGTTCACATACTAGCTTTCCTCCTTTCATAATTTCCTCCAAAATTATATTTTTCTTGTTAAATAATGTGAAATATTCAAAAAATTTACCTAATGAAATAAAGTATATAAACTATATAAAAATGTATACTTTTGTAATTTGACACATTAACAATTTATTAACCTAATGAGAACCAATTTACCTACAAGATTTTTTTCCTAAAAATAAAAAATCTAATGAAATAAAGTATTATAAAAAGAGAATAATTAAATTGTAATAACAATAATATAAAAAAATTAAAAAATCATAGAAAGAAGTTTACATAATAGGAACTTTGAATCAAGTTATTGTAAAAAGTCAAAAGTAGTAGAAGAGAATACTTACAAATATTGAAAGTAAAAGTAAAAACTCTTATATTAAAGAAAATAATGGCTTTGAAGTGACTAAAAATGGGGAAAAAAAAGAAACAAAATTTAAATATAATTTAGGGATCTTTTACATATATTGAAGATGAAAATGAAAACTCTCATCCCAAATAAAATTCGAAATTTTATTGTGAATTGATTTAATATTGTAAGGATAAATATTTTTTTTATTTTATAATTTATATTTTAGGTAAAAAAATGATAAATTAAAATTTTTTATTAAAAATAATAAATTAATATTAAAGTAATTTCTAATAAATATTTAAATTTGAATATCTAGTGTCATCTTACATTAAAATAATTTTATTTTAAAATTTGAATTGATGGATAGATGTGTTCAAAATTAATTATTGATATTGAAAAAAGTTATTTAATAAAAATATAAAAGTTATCTTTCAATACAAATGCAAAATGAATTATTAATCTAGATTAATAGAATGATAATTTGTTTCCTTCCTTAAATTTCTCCTTATGATATCATCTTCCATAAATTTTATTTTCTTACTGTTTAATTGCTCTAAATTTTTTTTATTGCTTTCTTCATTTTTCCTCCTTACCTCTTCTCGATTTTTTTTTTCTTTTGAAGTATAATATCATATTTTTCAATTTTTTTCTTTTTTTACAAAATTTGTTTAGAGGTTCTCAATATGTCTTTCTCCCTTTTTCTTTCAATTTTGCTTCAAGGTTTCTCATGTAAATGTAGTATGATTATCGGAAAAATTCAATCTTTCTTTTGTTTTCTCCTTTGATTGTCCCTCTATTTAGGATATCTTTTAAAAAGGAATTGTATCATATGGGGCATTCACTTGGATCTACAACTTACATGTGTGATTTTTGCTAATTTACTAATATATAGTTATATTAATGATGATCTTTTGCCGATAGTAAATAAATTATATATTTTCCCATTATCTTTTAGTATCTTATTTATTATTAAAATATATTTTATTTATTATGAATTTGAATGGTTAAATGTTAGAATAATGCTACTCAAATTATAAGCATTTTGTTTAAATATATATTAAAGTTAGATGTTAATATTTTAAGCAATTTTAGATTAATAGAATTAATTAGAATTTTTAGTTCATGATGATTAGAAGGACTTAAGATTGTTGGTATGAATTAAAAAGTGGTTAGTGAGAATTAAAAGGTCCATTGTTATAAATAATTATTACAATTTTTATTATTTAGATTTGCAAATAAAATTATATTTAAAATACTTATCATACATTTCTTTATATCCTATGTTATTATTTTATTATTTTTTCACCAAAGAGCATTACAGGAAATTTAATGATTAAAATTATGTGTATAATTTTATTATAATATCTATCCTATAAAAAGCTTAACAATTTTTGAATTTGTTGACATTGTTTTAGAAATTATAGTTTTTTTTTTGTATTTAAGGATAATACTTAATTTTTATATAGACAAATAAATATATATTTCCTAAAAGTTACAACTCAATATAATAAAAAAATAATAATTTATACATAATTATATTGTAATGATAGTCAAATGAAAATTATATCTTTTCAAATGTTAAATTATGATTTTTAATCATATTATATCCTTTTTATCTTTTTAATACGTATTCTTGCATTAGAATATTAAACATAATATTAAATTATAATAAGTAAAATATTTATTTATTCTATTTAAAGTAATAACAAAAAGTCAAAAATATTAATTTAAATTTATTGTCAAATTTTTGTAATATTTTATAATTAAAGTATAATACATAAATTTTTAGATAAAATTTTTGCACATATTGTGTCAATCAATCATTCAATATGAATGATTAATTATTTCATTCTTAATAATAAATTAAAAATTAGCTAAAGAATAAAGTGGATAATCACAATTATCGATAAAAAAATCAAAGGTTTAGAATTTGATAAATAATAAATTAATGAAAAAGTAATTTTTTTAATTTGTAATTATATCATTCTTAGATTTTTTATGGACAATTATGATAATCTATTATAGCATTTAAAGTATATTTTACAATTAAGAATAGTTAAATTCATGCATTGGGAATTAGCTAAAAAAACTTGTGTTTTGCCTTTCAATTATAAGATTAATGATATATTTTATATTTTAAAAATAATAAATAAATAGATAAATACTAACAATGCACTAATCCCTCTATTGAATAATAATATATTATCATTAAATTTTTTATTTTAAATCTAAAAAAGAAGACAAAAAAAGATGGAGATCTAAATTCTCTTCATTTTTTGTCCCTTTTTTTTTTATCATTTTCAAAGAGATGTATAATTATCTACCTAAGAATAATAGAGAAGTACTAGTATAATATATAAAATATTATTATAAATTCATGGCCTACAACATAAAAGTTAATGCAATTTTATTTCATAACTTGCTATTGGAAATAGTCATTTTTAATCATTTATGATACTTTGTTATATTTTTTTAAAATTAAATAATTATTTAATAATTATATTATTATAATCATGTTTCCTTTTAAATAATTAATATATATTTATAATGTTATATATAAATTTTTTCCGTGCAACATACAAGTGACTTTCTAGTATGTGTATATATATATATAAGTGAAATGTTTAAATTTAAATTTTGACTTATGAAAAATTGAAAGCAAGTACAGTGCATTCTATAATTTTAGTCCCAATTAACTCTAATTTTTAATAAGCTATGTTTTACAATTTCCATTCACAATTTATATTATTCATTCTGCTAAGTTTATTCTTAACCAATTTTTTTTTTCCTTTTACATTGATAAAATGATGTCGTATTGGGGTCCTTTTATTTTCTCCCTTATTCATCACTGTTTTCTGAAGGGTTTTGAGACGGTGCTCGCTTCTTCCTTGTGGAACAGCAGAAAAGCCCCTAGCCACTAGCGAAATGTTCTTCCGTCCCTAACCGCTAGTCTATTCTTCTAATTCACCATCGACGCCAGCTCTCCGTCAGCCTGGCTTCGCAGCTGTGGGAGGTTCAATCTCAGTCGCTCGTGTTCTAGGGGAGCAGTAGAGCAAGATCGACTTCGTTCAACAACTAGCGAAGCCCAGTTTCATGTTTAACTGGCACCAAAATTAGTGGTGTCCATCCTCTTTAATTGAAGGTTCTGCTCAAATGTTTTTTCTCCTAATTTTAAAGTTGATATCGGTCCTTATTGTGAAGTTCCCTTAAACCCCATTGCGATCGGAGTGCTTTTATAAAAGAAAATTGGCGGTAATAGCCTAGGAATTCGTTGAACCAAGAGAAATCATCGAGTTTTCTCAACCTAATACAAAGAATTAGGTAAGAAATGTAAGAAGTTTTGCTAATACCATGACGCTGCCAGAGTTTGATATCTTGTGAGCTTTATAAATTTAAATATATTAGAAAGAAAATAGGGGCTACTTTTAGTACTATATTTGTTCTATTTTTATAGTGAAATCAGTTCGATTAGGTCGGAAAATTCTCTTGGAAAAATTTGACCCCTCATAGCGACCGTTAAGGTGAGTAGATAGCTAGTCTTTTATTTGAAATTTTCTATACTAAAAGTTAGATTTCTTTTATTTGAAAATTTTACAAACTGATTGGATTGGTTTCTGATATGAAAGTGTGTGTTTCTGTATATCTATACACTGCTCAATTGTTAGAATGCGCTTTGTATTCTAAAAACCTTTTTTTTACCGCTAAAGTTGTATATGTATTGCTTTTACAAAATGCTTTAATTGGTTATTATCAAATGTTTCAATAGTTATGTTATTGGAAATGTACTTGTGCAATATGGAGATTTGAATTTTAGCTATTGAATCAAAATGCTTGACCTCCAAATGTTATGAAACTCCTTTCAAAGAAAGCTACTATTTACAAAAGTATAATATTGACTGAGTTAGAGGGGAAAAAATGGGTACTTGGATCCTTGGAAAATTTTCCAAGGAAACCTCCAAGTGCACTTGAAAATTTGGAAATGGAGGGATAAGGGGAGAATTGAATTGTGGGGAGAATAAGGTGAAAGTAGACATTGTTATTGATCATCAAAATTCATCATTGTTGCCTGCTTGTTGAAGTTCACCGTTGGATCTAACCTTTAATAGTTTAACACCCTCTCATTGTATTTAACTGTATTTTGATAATTTATTAGATTTCCTTATTTCCTTATAATATTAATATATATATATATATATATATATATATATATATATATATATATATTATATTTTATGTTTTGAAAAGTTTTCCTTTGATTAATGTTGCTCATTATTTATTTATTTTTGATATGTGGATCCTGTGCTTGCAAAAATAATTTGAGCTTTCTTATATTCTATTTGAATAGTTTTCGCATGGAAATTATAGATTTATATTTTGAAAGTTCGCTTGTAGAATTAATCATACGAGATATTTTCTCTAATCTTTGGTAAGTTATTCAATCACTGGATTTCTTAGAAACTAACTATTTTTTTAATCTTTATTTGAAAATATTTCTTTCAGACTGCCTAGTGGACTGAAACTGGGGTCTACTCGAGTAATTATGGTGCATTGGTTAGATCGGAAGGATAGTTGGAGTAGGACCTCAGTTACATGTGTATAACTTTCAGTATCTGGTGTTTTAAGTATATGTATGGACATTATAGGCTGAGACATGAGTCACTAGGCAATTAGCCCTTATATATGCATATTAGCCATTCCTGGGCAGTGCTTAAGTTCAGGAGAGAAGTTATATCTCTTGTTAGCATTTAGCAAGAGTTGTCTTTAAATAATCATGTTTTATTGAAGTTAAGCATTTTGTGTAGTGTGAGCCGTGCTTTATATTGTGTTAGGTTTGTGGGGTGTTGCTTCATGGTGATATCTTGCACTGGTTATGTACCCAAATTAGGGTGTAACAATGTTGGTATCGGAGCCTGTTACAAGGTTTAGGTGCACTGTTATGCATAGTCTAAAGGTCTCTCATTGTCCACAATAGGCTAGTTCTGCCTTGTTCTTGATAGTGCCCCTAGAGATTTCTTGAACAAGGTTACACAAGCTTTGCTTTCAAAGGCGCCATCATTTTCATTGAAACTCCTCTAAACTATAAGTTACTACAAATCACTGAATTTATCTTCGGTTTTTTTTATTTTATTTCTTGTGAAATCTTTTTACTCGGCACAAATCTTGTGAAATAACGTGGTATGGGTAGTAAAGAATTGGATTAAAATTTATAACCAAAATCTAGGTTGGATTCTATGTACAAGATTTTTCTCTAAGCTAAGTGAGATAAA
Organism: Sindora glabra; assembly: GCA_020226215.1. Classification (NCBI taxonomy): domain Eukaryota; kingdom Viridiplantae; phylum Streptophyta; class Magnoliopsida; order Fabales; family Fabaceae; genus Sindora; species Sindora glabra. The sequence continues at coordinate 6,509 of JAIUCU010000265.1, forward strand.
TTTCATATATGAGAAATAGCGGTTAATAAGAAATTCTTAGAAGCAATGGTGTTAATTGAGGAACTTTATTTGATTTAGGAACATCTCTATTGTTTGTGGCTAGGAGATAAGAGCGTGATATTGCAATTGGTTGTATATAGGTCTCATCTGGTATTCTATTCCTGATTTTGAGATTGGTCCTATTGGGAGCATTTATTTAGCTCTATGTGGGTAGAAAATATGGTTTGCTCGAATTCAAAATGCATGTTGTTAAACCCTTTATTTATTTGATTTTAAGTAGTTAAACCCTTCGTTTGATCTTATGTAGATATGTTAGATCACTTTTTTCCCTTTTGATTCACATTCCCGACACTTTTTCAATTGCCGAATTCAAATATCCACATCATTGTTCATTTTCTTTTATCTGATATTGGAGTTTCATTCAGAAGTTAATACCGAGTTCAAGATTTTTACTTTTGCTTCGCTATTTTGGATGTGGATATTATTATAGCTCTGCTCTATAGATGTTAGAATTAGCTCATTTTTCTAGACATATCTAGAATAAATAATGTTCTCTTTATCATTAAAAAAAATAAAAATATCTTCTTCTCAAAAGTTGTAAACCGATGTAACAATTAAAATAGTAGAGAAGCCTAGAATGTAGAAAATAGCCATACATAAGCAATGCACAAGCTTACAAATTGGCACTCACGTATGCATTCTAAGTTGAAATTAGAGTCATTCTTCAACAACTATTTTTCTCCAACTACACTTGTATTCAATAGTTATTAGTGGCATCAAGGCTCTGATCTTTCTAGCTTGGAGCATAGGGTTTATTCACAAATTTCTTCCTTCAACTATTCTTCATATACCATAAACTTTCTTTTACCCATGGCCACACTAACTATTAATTTCTCATCTATCCTTTTGATGATTTTTGCCAGTAAAAATCAAGATTTTTGGAAGCTCAAACTAAAGACATATTCTATCTCACAAAAATTGTGGGATATCATTCAAAATGGGTATAACAACCCAAATGATACTACCAACTTATCTAAAGTAGAGCACAAGAAATTGGAAGAAAATCAATAGAAGGATGCACAAGCTTTATTCGTTCTTCAACAGGTTGTGGATGAGACCATCTTTACAAGACTCATGGATACAAACACTGCAAAGGAAGCTTAGGATATTTTAGAGGATGGGTTTCAAGGAAATGAAAAAAGTATGTTCCATGAAACTATAATACTTGAGAAGAGAGTTTGAAATTCTAAAAATGAAGGAATATGAGACCATAGAAGCATACTATGGTAGAATAAAAGAAATAGTTAATCAAATGAAATTATATAGGGAAGATATACCTACTAAGAGAGTGGTAAATAAAATTCTGATCATCCTCACAGAGAAGTATGACCCTATCATTGCTACCATAGAAACAACACTAGGTTTATTTTCTTTATCTATGACTAAATTAGCAGGTCTCCTTAGGGCCTATGAAACAAAATAAAATAGGCGTAATGAAAGATTAATGGAAAATTCCTTTAGAATTAAATTAAATGTGTGGTTTAAAATTCTAGAAATGGAAAAGGAAAATTTACTCAAAAAACACATGGAAGAGAAAATTTAAAAAAAATGAAAATAAAAAAGAAGGCTAAAAGCAAGGTAATAGTAAAGCCATATATTCTCCGTATAGAATTTGCATGAAGTAAGGCCATCAAGAAAAATATTGTTGGTTTTGAGGCAAGCCACAATGCCATAAGCATAAAAGATTTAGGCTGCACTAGAGACTCTCATCAAGCCAATTATGCAGAAGAGAGCAAGAAAAATGACAATTTATTTCCACTAAGCCAATGCTTGTATGTGAAGACTCCTAATACGTGGCTCCTAGATAGTAGTTGCAACAATCATATGACATCATACAAAGAGATCTTCTCTAAGCTGGACATGAGTTTTCAATCAAACGTTAGATTAGGAAATGATGAATTCCTTGAAGTAAAAGGAAAAGGAGTTGTTTCTGTGGAGACAAATCAAAGTACACAATATATTCTTGATATGTTACTAGTTCCTAGCCTTACACAAAATCTACTTAGTGCTAGCCAAATGATGCAACATGGATATGCATTGCACTTTGAGAGAGATATATGCACTATCTATGACAAGACAGACAATAATCTTATCATGACTAAAATAAAAATGACCGCAACTTCTCTATCCATCGGAACCATAACATTGCCATAAAGGCTCAAATTGATGATTCATGGCTATGGCAATGAAGATTTAGTTATTTCAACTATTTTGCCTTTAGTGTTCTTCACCAAAAAAAAAAAAAAAACATGATGAGAGATCTACCTAGCATCAAAATTGTTGAAGGAGTTTGTGAAGGTTATATGCTTGGTAAGCAACATTGACGATCTTTTTCCTTTTGGATAGTGATGGAGAGCCAAAGAATCATTGAAGGTTATTTCACATGGATATTTGTGGGCCAATGAAAACTCCATCACTCACTCAAAATAGGTACTTCATCCTCTACATTGATGACTACACTAGAATAATACAGGTGTATTTTTTGTAAGAAAAATCTAAAGTGCTCAAGATTTTCAAGAAGTTCAATCAACTAATAAAGAACCAAAATGGCCATCACATTAGGACAATATAAAGTGATCATGGCAAAGAATAGAATTTAAAAGATTTTGATAAATTATATGAAGAACAAAGAGTAAAGCACCAATTAATGATGGGTTACACACTAGAATAAAATGGAGTTTTAGAACAAAAAAACAAAACTATAATGGAAATGACAAGATCAATGCTAAGGGAAAAAGGATTACCTAACACATTTTAGGCCAAAGCAATTTATACTACAATTTACTTACTAAATAGGTGCCGAACTAAAGCCATACATGACAAAACTCTAATGGAGGCTTGAAGCGGAAGAAAGCCATCTGCAACACATTTAAGAATTTTTAGTTGCATATGCTACATGCACATTCCAGACCAAAAGAGGAGTATGCTTGAAAAAAAGACCAAACAAGGAATATTCTTATGTTGTAGCATTGAATGCAAAGGTTATAGAATATATAACCTAAAGACCAAAAAGTTTGTCATTAGTTGTGATATCAAGTTTGATGAAGATGCTTCATGGAATTAAGAATATATATATATATATATATATATGCCCATCGATTAATGAATCACTTCAAATAGTGAAGACAACAATCAAGGCATCATCATTACTCTAGACTTTGCAATGAATCTAGAAACAATTTCGATGCAAGAGACATCTTTACCAAAAAATCCTCAGAAAAATACCATCATTAAGAGAAATATTTAAAAGGTGCAACTATGTGACTCTGGAGCTAGAAAGCTTTGAAGAAGTTGCAAAACAAGATGTATGGATGAGATTGATGGAAGGAGAAATTAGAATAATTGAGAAGAATGACATATAGGAGTTCATTGAAAAACTAAAAGACAAGGACATCATTGGTGTCAAATAGGTATTCAAGACAAATTTGGCTTTGATGGGTTAATGCAAAAACACAAGGCGAGATTGGCTGTGAAAGGTTACTTAAGTACCTAGCATTGACTACAATGAGACATTTGCTCTTGTAGCTCTACTTTGAGACTATAAGAATTTTAATTGCTCTAACAATTAAAGAGAAATGGAAGATTTATCAACTAGACAAAAAGGCAACCTTCTTAGATGAGGTACTTGAGGGAGAAATCTATATAGAGCAACCACAAGGGTTCGTGATGATAGGTAAAGAAGATAAAGTGTTAAAATTGAAGAAAGCTCTCTATGGACTAAAGCAAGCACCATGAGCTTGGTATAACCAAATTGACAAATACTTTCTAGATCAAGATTTCATGAGGAGTAAGAGTGAACCTACTCTCTACCTCAAGACCAAAGGTGATTCAAATACTCTCATATTATCCTTATATGTAGATGATCTCATCTATACAAGCAATAATGAAGAAATGATCAAAAGGTTCAAAGAAGCCATAATAAAGAAGTTCGAGATGACCAACTTGGGATTAATGCACTACTTTCTCAATATTGAGATAATACAAGATGAAGAGGGAATATTCATATCATAGAAAAAAATATACTGAGAATTTCTTAAAAAATTCAAAAATGCATAGCTATAAGGCAATTACTACTCCACTGACAAACAATGAAAAGCAATAAAAAGAAAATGGATATGATAAGATGGATGCTTCATGATTCAAAAGTCTCATTGGAAGCCTCCTATACCTAACTACTTCAAGACTAGATATCATGTATGCAATAAGTTTGCTATCAAGATTTATGCAAACTCCAAGTGAAAAGCATTATGGATCAACAAAGAGACTATTGAGATACCAGCAAGGCATTAAAGACTTCAAAATACAATATAAGCCTATTAATAATGCAAGACTACTTGGACATATAGACAGTGATTTAGGTGGATCAATTGATGACATGAAGAGCACCTCAAGGTACAAATTTATGCTTTAATCTGGAGTATTTTCTTGGGCTTCAAAAAAGCAAGAAACTGTGGCATAATGAATAGCAAAAGCAAAGTATCTTGTAGCAGTAAGCATAACAAGTCAAACATTATGGCTAAGGAAAATATTTGAAGACATGAGGCAACAAGAAGAAGATCCTACTAAGATATTTTGTGACAATAAGTCTACAATTGCAATCGCCAACAATCCAATCTACCACAATAGGACAAAGCATATTGTGATTAAATACAACTTTGTAAGGGAGGCAATTTTAGAAAAAATAATGAAGTTCAAGTATTGCAGTACGGAGGAGCAATTAATAGGCATTTTCACAAAAGCATTACCAAGACCAAGGTTAGAAAATGCTGTAAAGCATGCTTGGAGTTATGGAAAAGTTTATTAAGGAGGAGTGTTATAATTAACACATTTTTCTATACATATCTAGAATAAATAATGTTTTCCTTATCATTAGAAAAAACTAGAAATATCTTCTTTTTGAAAGTTATAAACTGAGTTAATGATTAAAATAGTAGAGAAGCCTAGAATGTAGAAAATTGCCATACATAGGTCATGCACAAGCCTATAAATAGGCACTCATGTATGCATTCTAACTAAGTTGAAATAAGAGTCATTCTTCAGCAACTAGTTCTCTCCAAGTGATGTTCAATAGTTATCAATAGAAACAAGAAAGAAGTTTGGGATGTTGTTGGGAAAATGCTCATTATATTTGAGTTCGCTTTAAATTCTTATTTTGGAAATTAAGAAGGGTTAAACCCCTTGTTCCTATGATTCTTTAAGTTTAAAATATTAATTTTCTAAATGATCAGTATCATATGTTTGTTGTTGCATTGCTAGTTTATGCTCTTTTTGAAGTCTAAGAATGTTTGCTGTCCTGATTATATGTTAAGATCAACATTAAGTGAAGAAAACTATAAAATTGTGAAGCGGTTAATAGAACTTCTATGAAACAGAGGAAGAAATTTGTTTTGATTGAGGCTTCGGTTTAGAATTGTATGTTGACCTGAAACCTGCTTTATTCATTTGACATTGTGTTCATTCTAGTTACCCGATAGTTCCTATTGAACTCAATACATTAGGACCCCTTTTGTTTGCTCAAATAAGAATATTATGAATTAGTAGGAATGTCTTATTTGTAATTTTTTTTTGCCTACAATTTTTCTTTTTGTTGGGTTTTTTTTTTTACGAGACTTGTATAGAAACTAGAATGATTTATTTGGATACGTTGGTGGTCAACAGATACCTGTGAGATAATTAAAGGTAATTTACGGAAAAAAATTTTCTATTTAAAGAAAGTATAAAAGGATTGGTTTTATGGGATTTTCCTAGCCAGCATTGCCCATCTTCCATTATTCTTTTATAGGAATCATATATGTTATTTATTTATATATCTTTTTTTAAGGATAAGTAATGTCATCTGTATCCTTTTCATTGACCCATTCCAATTTTTTTTCCTTTCTTTTCTTTTTTTATGTAGTGATAACATGATCTAACAACGAAGTCATACAATTTTATCAAATATGCTTTTTGGCTAGGAATGGTATTCTTGATTAGCTAACTGAATCAATTTTAGTTCGGCAGATTTAAGCATGCAAATCATAACACTAAAGTTGGATGCTAGCTGATTGTTTGAACTCCTAGGGTAGGTACGGAGTAAGGTTTGTATCCCTTGTATGCTATTGAGTTTGCCTAAGAAAAGGGGTAAACTGGTACACTTAGTTTTGTCGATGGGCCAAATATATATATTGTGTGAGTAACATTCTATGTGCTATGGTTTTTGTGATAAACAACCTCAAAGGTCTGGTGGAAAACTATAATCTAGTGTGTAGTTAGGGAGATCGTCCTTTGTTCCTTTTTAGTGCATAAGTAACTTAGTAAAATTGTGACTTCTTCTATACTTCCTTACAAGTGAATTTATGCTAAACAATGAACAAGGGAGGCTATGCTTGAAGTACTATAATTTCTTTTAAATGCAAGGTGTGAGAATGTAGATAACTCTTAGGCTTATGTGTGCTGCTGGCTGTTTCATCATTATGATACAGTCATAGTCTTGTGTAACTAACATGGATATTAGTTTAAATTGAGAGGTTATGTCTTACATAAAATGAATGTCGGCTGGTTGATAACTAATCTAATCAAGTAGTTCTTTTCACTAAGAGTTTATATACTTAGCCTTGCACTGATATGTTGATCTTACTTGGTTGCCTTATTACGTGCTTTAATGATTTTGGTTGAATTGCTTTATTATAAATTTGGAAGAAGCTTAGCGATTGGCCCTGGTATTTCTGTATCCTAAACTTATGTACTAAGGTGAGTGGATAGCTTATCTTTTATTTGAAATTTTCTATACTGAAGGTCAGAATTCTTTTATTTGAAAATTTTACAAATTGATTGGATTGATTTCTGTTATAAGTATGTGTGTCTGTATATCTATACGCTGCTCAAGTGTTTAAGTGTGCTTTGTGTTCTAAAAATCGTTTCTAGACAGCTGAAGATGTATATGGATTATTTCTACCATGGTTTTAAATTGCGGTTGCGGTCGCGGTTGTGATATCGCGTGATGCGGAAAAATGCGGTCGTCGCGGAGTGCAATTGCGGAGAAATGGGGACGCGGTGTGGTCTGCAACCACAATATTGCGGGCGAAATTGCGGTTGCGAACCATTTTTTAAAACCCTAATTTCTACAAAATGCTTGAATTGAGTGTAATCAAATGTTTCGATAGTTATGTTATAGGAAATGTGCTTGTGTGATATGGAGATTTTATTTTTAGCTATTGAATCAAAATGCTTGACCCTCAAATGTCATGAAACTCCTTTCAAAGAAAACTACTATTTACAAAAGCATAATAATGATTTAGGGGAAAAAGTTGGGTACTTGGATCCTCGGAGAATCAAATCCATCTGTATTTCCACTACTATTATTTTCAACTTCAATGCTTATATTATAAAATAATATGAATATGATTTGATACATTTAATTTCATTATAAAATATTTAAATAAGTAAAATTTTTAATATATAAATTATTAATTACATATTTTATTATTTAAAAATTTTAAAAAGTATAAATTTTAACAATTTTTTGTATCAATTTTAAGTGATTCATTTCTAATTAAATATACATCAATTGAAATTTTATTAAAGCTTTATAATTCATGCATTATTTTACTTTTTTTCATCATTTACTTTATTACATATTTATTTCATGTTCACTGCAATTATTTTATTATAAAATGAATTATTTTATTTTTATTGTAAAGTAATTTGAATAAGTTTAACATCTAATTTAATTAAATTATTCATCTATATATTCTATTTTTAATGCAATAAATTTAATTTTTATAAAGCAATATTTTAAATAAGTTAAAATTTCAATATAAAAAGTATTAATCAAATTATATAATTAATTATTCTATTTTTATAAAAATATTACCAAATTATAATAAAATTTATTTATTTAAATTTTGTAAAAATTTTCTTCATATCTATGTTCAAGTATTATACATCAATTGAGGTTTGTTGATATCAATTTGCAAGTATTATGTTCCACTATTTTTTTGTTTGTTCATTCATATTATTTGTAACTTAGACATTAGTATCATCGAATAGTATATGGTCTTCATAAAATGTTATCAGCGAATACGAATATGTGATTGTAAAATAAATACAAGTAATCAAGTCTCAACACTTAAAATAATTTTTTATTCATTTGTAGACACTTTATCATTGTTATGTTAATAGAAAAAGTATAAACACCCATGTGAAGCACGAAATGCTGGTTTCTAAGGAAACCTCCAAGTGCACATAGAAATTTAGAAGTAGTATTGAGAATTGAATTGGTTGAGGAATAAGGTGAAGGAAAACATTGTTACTGATCATTATAATTCATCATTGTCAGTTGCCTGTTGAAAATCGTTGTTGGATCCAACTCTATGATTTTTAATAGTTTAATATGCTTTCACTGTATTTAACTGTATCTTGATGATTTATTAGATTTTCCTTAATAATATATATGTCAGGTTTTAAGTTTCGAAAAATTTCCTTTGATTTTAAGGGCAACTAGACCAAATTTCATGGAAGCTTAATGTAATTTGTATAAAAAACTATGCTCAATTTTTTTTACAATAATTTGAATTATGAATTTATAAAAAAATAATTTTATTTAATAATCTTTGAAGCATTTTCATATTACACATATAATTTTAACTTTGTGATAATTTAATTATTTTTAATTATTATATATTAGATTTTTATTATCTATACTAACATAAAGCAAATTGATGGGGATCGGAATAAACTTTTTGAATTTCCAAAAATCTTTACTTAAATTTTACATATATTAAGAAATTAGGGATAAAAATGTAATTTTTACTCAATTTAAGTGGTGGTTATAGACTTCACATCTTTCATATTTTCAACTCCTAAAAAAAGGAGGATAAATATTTAATTTTTATTTTCGAATAAAAATAAATTTTAACATATAAATAAGTTATCTTTCAAATTTTGAATTTCTTTTCTAAAAGATATCTCGTTTTTTCCTTCCTAGGATCTCTCCACTCCACTCTATCTCCCCCATGCTCTCCCTCTCTCCCCCCTGTTTCTCACTCTCTACTTTTATAATATGATATAACTTTGTTGTGATCTTCATAAACTTTGAGATTCTTAGCCAAAATAATATTATACTAGAGTTGTCCAAGAGATGTTTCATTGATATCATCAAACTATCAAATTTTAAATTGTCAAAAAATGATGTAAGGTACCTTGCAATTTCGGATGATCTAAAAAATGATATGAGTGTAAGATTCATTTTTACAGCTGTCCACATTATTATTAATGCAAATAACACTTAGAAACTATAAGTTATTAACAATGATCGGAATTAATTCTTTATTTTTTTTAAAAAAAAAGCCTTTAAACATGCATGTGAGACGCAGGTGTTTAAGGGATAGTCGATACTAATATAAAGCGGATTCATAAAGTTTGGATTCTACTTTTTGGTTTTTCGAAAAAGCCTATATATTTTAATATTTAAATTTCATAAAAATTTGGAAAATTATGTAAGTGACATTTATTTCAAATAATAATTAAAAAGTAAAAATTTATCGAGTCTTAAATTCATAACTTCTCACAATTATCTTATTCATTCCAATTAAAAGGTATTTGATGGATCTTTATTCCGCCTTAAAGTTATGATCTACTTAATTTAAATAAACATTTTATTGCTTTCACCTTTTTAGTAATCGGAACTTCCCACTAAATTTTTCTTTCTCTTTGAAGCGGTTACCCAAGAATCGTTAAACAATAATTTTTATATCTACCCTTTCTAATTTTTTTAAAAATAATTGTTCCACTATTTCATTTTTATTTTGTTTCACTTTAATGTTTTAAAAACGAGCATGTCAAAATATTAAACATTTAAAATAAATAGCACAAGATGTTGTAGAACTTTTTGAAAAAGATATGAGAGAAATAAATTTATTTTTTTATTATATTTATTTATTTTAATAAAATTGGTTGTAAAGTAGACAATCTTCGATTAGCTTACTATCCACTAATTACAATGGTCATTTATTTTGCTATGTCACCTAACAAATGAAATTACAAATGAAGATGCACATAATTAGTTACTCCAAAAGTTAATAGTAAATCTATTTATGGATTTAAGTATAATTTAAGTCAATTTTAAAATATTTACAATTTTACATTATTTAAGAAATAATTTGAAAAAGAAAGAATCACATTTAAAAAGCTTAAGAATTCTATATATGTGGATAATAATAGTTCATGAGAAACTATAAATTTTATTGTCAGTGTGTTAAGGAAGGAAAAAAATGATACATGAAATAAGGAAAAATTAAAGACAAGGCAAAAAAGCAGTCAAAATGTACATATGAGGACATATTTAGGTCATTATTTTTTTTTATTTTACCACCCACGATAGTTTATTCATAATATAAAAAATTAAATAATTTGTGAAAAATCTATGTTGAAATAAATTAAAGTGATTATAATCATGGACAGAAAGCTGTACTTTCATATATATATATATATATATATATATATATATATATATATATATATATATATATATATATATATATTCCTTCGCTTTAGGGTAGTTAATATAGAATTTCTTTTCATTCAATTTTGTAGACAGAAGAATTGTGTTCATTTGTTTAATCTTACACTTTGTTTCTCAAGAAAATATCATTCTTGATGCAATATTACTTTTATGATTTTTTTATAGTTATCAATAATATTTAACATTTTCAATCTTAAATAAAAAGGCCTTAGACTATGCACAAGAATGCATGCAAAGATATTAGTATATTTTAATTTTAATTCAGCGCCAATTTGACCTATCCAATTATCAAACTTTGAACTATTCTTATTTTCAATTAAAAAACTGGTTCGATTTTTAAAACATTATTAATTGTTTCTTCTTTCATTATGCACGTTTGAAGTAACATAATTGAAACGTAATGTTATTTTTCTTTTTGCTATGTAAATTATGCTTATTTTATTGCAAAATTGATCAAGACTATACTAAATTTAAGTATAATGATACGTACTCTGATTTTTGTTTTTATTTAAATTATGCTTGTTTTATTATACAAGGATTAAGAAAAAACTATTGAATAGTGTAACTGTATAAAAAATATTTGTATATTTCAAAATTATCCTTTATCTCTTCATTATTTTCTTTCCATTAAAGAATTGAAAAAAAAAACTATGCTTTATTAGGTTTCTAAAATGACACATAAAAAGAAATAAAATTTCCCCCAAAATGATAAATAAAAAGTAACTAAGGAAGTATTAACTAGATTTCATTGCATAAATCACACCTCTAGTACATAATTCATCGAATTATGTCATTTTTCAAAATTACCAGAAAACTAAATATATAATTCACCTATAGTTTCGCTCCATATTTATTGAATGACGTTTTGCCCTTAAGTATGTAAAACACCTAAAGACTCTAAATATTTGAAATTATTGTCAACAAGACACTAAAATGAACAAGATGCAAAAAAAAATTAAATATTTTTATTTGAATGTTATAATTAACACAAATACATATAACTTTTAAATTTATTATTAAAGATTTATTGACTTCTATCTTGATAATATTTTAATAATAAAAAATTATTGTACGGCCTTAACCTTAAATATGGAATTTGTATACATAATGATATAAATATATACATTAAAGTTGTAACTAATCAATGTTAAAATCATATAAATTGAAGTTACAATCAAACTACAATTATAAAATATTTTAGTTACTTTTAGCAAATTTTATAAGTTAAATTTTAATATATAAATTGAAACTACATTTCAACTTCAAAATAAAGTTAAATCATAATGTCAAATCATGTCAAGACAAAAAATTACTTTCAAATATAATCAAAATAAAAAATAGAATAATTAAGTTTCTGTTAGTTCTGTGATTTGCTCCGTTAATTCTTTTTTTGGGTGAATTTTTCTCCACTGCTTTTAATTGAATGTATTTAGCTAATTTGAAATTTTAAAATATTTAATTGAATATCAATAGTATAGATTGACATAAAAAAAAATTATTGATGTAATTTTAGAGAATTATATAAATTAAGATGAAATATTATGAGCAAAATTATTATTTTTTTTTTTGCAAAACTCATGGTTAGTAACAATTATGAGTAGTCATACTTTTTTTTGTAAACAAGGAGCTATGAATACTCACAGTCTCGTACTTTATGTGATTAAGAGAAAGACAAATTAAATAGGACATTTCATGTAACATGGGAGAAAAAATTGAATAAAATATTTAATACAATTATAAAAAAATTTATTTAAATAAAATATCTAATTACAATTTAATAAGCCATGATTGTAAACAAGAAACAATAAATGCTCACAGTCTCATTCTTTATGCGAACAAAGGAAAGGCAAATTAAATAAGATATTTGATGCGATTATAAAAAAAATTGAATAAGATATTTAATATAATTAGAAAGGAAAGTTTATTGAAATAAAATATTTAATTATAATTTAATAAACCATGTTTGGAGAAGAAATAGATTATTAAGGTAAATAATATATAAATTTCAAGATTACAACTTGAATAAATTTTGTAGTGCATTTTGGCTCTAGATTAAATTGAGTTGATAATTTTAGGAATTTCAAATGATTAGTCAAATGTTTAAAATAAATTATTCAAGTAATTTTAAAAAATTACACAAATTAAGATGAATAATTATGGGCAAAATAAATATTTGCAAAACTAATGCTCAACAACGATTATGACTGGAAATGAAATCTTGTTGACTTATATGATTATATATATATAACATATTTTGTGTTGTCTGAGAGAAAAAAGTTGAATAAAATATTTATGTGATTAGAATGGAAGATTATTTATAAAACGGAAATGAAATATAGAAAAAATTACAGAAACATTCAAATGACTTTTACATATAATAGAAATAGGGAAAAAGTTAAAGAATAGGGAAGCTGTTGACGGAAACTTGGCAATAAAAGATACTACTAAAAAGCTGACATTTGGGGAAAAAATTAAAACCTGGTTTAGGGATGATATAATTAATAATGTAAATTACATGAACGAGTAGCAAAAAAAATGCAATAGAATTAATAAAAGAAAAGGAAATAATATGTGGACTATAAAGTATTATGAAATTTAAAATATTAAAAGAAGAAAAATTCAAACATAATATTAGTGGCACAAGCCATGAGTCCCACGCCACCTCAGAGAAGAAGAAATAAAAAATGGGACCATGGCTTAAATATATCCTTTTCCATAGCATGCCCTAGTGTTCTACTCGATAAAATTGACAACCCCTCTTCCTCTCAAATAATTTTTTAGAAAAGATTAAGAAAAAAAAACCAAGTGTGTTTTGTTAGGTTTTGGATCAACATGCGCAACAGAATTTTAAAATTTCGATCCAATTCCTACCTAGGATCCATGCAAAATGGCATAAATTAGTATTAGGGTTTTATCTTATTTGTGCTCGTGTTCTTTCTGAATGAATCCTTGAGAGACCAAGATGAATCAAATGCCAGTCGGAAGGTATAGCGTCTCTATAGTATCCACACGAAGTGAACAACAACTTCTCCCTTCCACAAAACTGCTAGGATTTGTCTCTCTCACTAGGATTAGGATTGGGCATTTTTTTGAGTGATTTAAGATTTTCTTGAAGCTTATGTGCATGAATACAAAGTGCTATCTTCAAGTTCCTTTTATAGAATTAAGGCATATCATAATCCTAATCCTACTAGAATAATGCTTCAAAAGAATCCTAATCACACTTAACAAATATCACCTTATCCTTATCCTTATCCTAGAGAGAGTGAAGAGAGATAAGACTTATCTATTAATTATCTAATATTAGATAATAGCATTATCTCATAATATAATTATCTAATATTAAATTGGCATATAATTATGTTATATTAGATAATAATATTATCTCATAATATAATTATCTAATATCTAATAACGTAATTATCTGATATTACTTTAATATCAAATAATATCACATATTATATATATATTACGTGAAAAAAACATATTATTATCTTAATTATAATATATATGCACGAAAATAAGTCAAATTAATTGAATTTTAGTCTAACTAAAATTCAATTAATTATTGTCTCATTCTTACTCCTTTTGTGTGACCTTGTAAGTTCTTACTACGTTGATAATGACTTATTTTGGGTCATAGACAGTAAGCGTTATTTAGTAATACATCACTACCACTCAAGTAGTAAAAATGTTTGTAATTCGACATCTAACTAATATATGATTAACGCTTTGCATCATAATCCCTTTTGTAATAATATCCAAATCGAACTAGAGGCATGGAGTGTGTCATCCTATTAATATTCAATTTATATTTCTTGATACTAAGTAAACTTAAGACAAATGATCAATATCACATATTGATCTATTGGAGTATGGCCATGGATTTCTAAGTCTCACTCAATCAAGGAGCCCAAGGATATTTTTTTTTTATACAAGAATAACAAAATCCCATCTATATCACTCACTTCCCCCTGCATGATTTGTGACACATCCAATTAAAGTCTTACTTGTCATCCCACTTAAAGGTGCCATAGGACAATATCAAAGTTAGTAACTCCTCATGTAGGGAACCGTAGTGACTTCAGGTCAAAGGACTGTGTGCATTTGTGGTTATATGAGAATAACTAATGACATGTCTATCCATGCAATATTCTCATAGTGGGTCAATCCAATAAATTGTTCATTAATAATGTACTCATGTATTGACTTGATATCATATATCCATGATTCATAATCATCAATCACTATACATGCTAGTCTCAATGTATTATTACTATCATTTTTGTAATAATACTTGATTAGGAGCATTTTAGGAATAGTAAATCTATTCCAAGGACAATTATTATATCTAAGTTATAATTTGCACAAAATAAAACAAAACAAAATATAATAATTGCATTGCCAAAATGAAGCTTAATACATTGTGTAATATTGCAATCATCTCTATGATTGGCTCATAGGACACACACCAACATGTTCAAGTAGGGAGAGGTAGACAAAATAGACATTTGAAAAGTAAACATAAAAGTTACTCTTGTTGGAGAAATTCAAGAGTGACACGTATCAAAGCACATGGGTCTTTATCAACAATATAGATATAGATAATATTAATATTGATAGATTTTATTGGGCATTACTTTTATCATTGATGATGATCATTTAAAATTGAGAAATTATTTATTATTTATTTATTATTTATTTGATTGTTATTAATCAATATTATTATTATATTCAATTTCTCAATATATTAGATTATTTATCATTGACGGTTATTATTTGGCTCAACAATTTCATTAATTAATACTAATATTTACTATTTTAATAACTATTTCAAGATCTAAATTATTAGACAACAAAAATTTCTTCCCAATCTCTGATTTTGATCTCAATAAGCAGCTTACTACTCAAACGGCTAGATCGGTAGTAATAAGTTTTATTCGAAAAATTAATACAATCTTGCGTCTTTGATCAACAGGTATTGCATTATAAACCAGTAATCAGTGATAATAATATACCATTAAATAGTAACGAAAATGAATATTAAGATAACGATTAGTTGTCACAAAATCCGGCATGCAAACAATTAGTTGACGCAATTGTTTTTTCGGCTTCTAATTCTAGTATTAGTTGCAGCAAAATAAGTAGCTCATGATATCATTTTTGGATAACAGACAAATAGAGGAAAATGCCCGTATTAGTGGTCCCATTTATACTGCCCTCTGGATGCCATGTCGCCAAACCCTAGGTAAAACGGAGCCTCCTCTTGTGGGGTCTGTTGCACAGGAAGTTCTTGGAAAGCTTCCCATTTTAGCAGGGTGTTATCATATGAACTTATATTATATTATATTATATTATACATAAAATGTTTGCATGTTGTTGAAGAGAATTTCGATTTTTTTTTTCAATTCATTTTCTTTTTGAACGAAAAATACGCATCAAAATGTATGAGAAACTACAATTTTATTTTACTAATAGTACTCCGGTGGGATTTTGTCACTAAGTCAGATCTGTTCATTTTGTTAAAATAGGATTCGACCTTTATTTTTTTGGATTTTAATCAACTGAATGTTTAATTTCATACAAATTTAAAATAATACAACGTAAAAATTGTAAAATGTTATATTTGTGTTGCAATACAACTATAAAAAAAATTAAACACCAAAATTTTACAATATTTTATAAAATTTTTGTAATATCTTACAATTTTTTTTTAAAAAAAAAGAATAGTCGTGACTAACTGAAAGTAAAGAATGAAGCATTTTATTGAAATCATGCTTATGAAAAGTTGACAGTATATGCCAAGACTATTTTAGCAATTACTCCTAAAAAATTTGCAACATAAGTCGTTATTAAGAAATAATTTTATAACTATTTAATGGAATTTGTAATCCTCATAAAAAAATTTGTAACTTTCTATATAAAATATGTAACTTGCAATTAGTTTAGTAAAATTACAAACTTAAAGAAGATTTTGTAAGCATTTGTTTTATAGAAAAAAAAATAAAACGCTAAAGTTATGTTGAGTGTTTTACAATTTTTTTCACATTTTTAAGAAATCATTAGAAATTTTTCTATAAGAAATATGATTTCCGAAGTTCCAATAGCATGATTTATTGTCTAGTCATCTTAATTTGAAGGCAGGCCTTCCAATATTGATTCATTGTCTAGTCATTTTAATTCGAAGGCTAGCCCTCCAATGTTTCAGGCTACGCTCACAATAATTGAAGTGGCATCCATATGCTTTGATTTCTCTGGTGCAGCCTTTTAGTGCGGGAGAAGATTGTGACTATTTTGTTTTTATTAAATTACCACCTATTTGTCAAATCGAAAGAACGAAAAAGATGCTCCTCAATGTGCTTCCAAACTGCAAATGCAAATACAACTTACATTCACTTCCATTATTCACATAAATTATTTTCCCCAATATTCTCTTATATATATACGGTTGAACTTTATTACAATATTTATTGTATTATTAGAGTGTAAAAAAATTGTTTCAAAATAGAAGAGAATTTTTTTCATCAAAACTTTACTTCTACAGCAACACTGAATGTTGATTTAAGTTTTTTTTCTTATTATATCCTGAGTTTGAATTTGTATATGTATGTATTATGTTATTTCCCATCTTCATTCTTAAAAAGCAAAAGAGGATTTTTTTTTTTTTTTACGGATTGTACAAAATTTGTTTCCAAAAATAAGCCTATCAACCATCAGAGGTCCAAATAGATATGTCAGGAGCTCCCTTTAGAGCTTCTCTCTGTTTTTGCACCTTCTCTTTTGTCTCAAACTTTTCTCGATGCTTAGTGAAGGGTTCCCTAAAACTTCCATTTTAGGGTGTACTTGACGTTAGGAAAACTTTAATTATGATAATGATAAAAATTCATTATCACATCCAAAATTTTCATATTTAATCATCAAGGAAAATATATTAGATGCAAAAATTTATTTGAATCCATAAGAATTAACAAGATTATGATTTCATAATTCTTGATTTTCCATATTAGTGTATACTAGTTTTCTAGAGAAATCTGGCCCGTATTTTTTTATGTTGGGATATCAGAAAATAAAACTTTTGTGTGTAAATTGAGAACTGTAACCACTTATTTATTTTCTTTAAATTTCTTATTCCTTATTCACCCATCATAGATAAAAAAAAATAAGACTTATGAGTCTTTACAAAAAAAGCCCATACTTAATAAGATGATTTAGACCCATCTTATCTTAAACTTTATTAGATCACTTTAATTTGAGCTAAGCTTTATCATAGTTAATAATATACAATTATTATTATTACACACACACACATACACTTTATAAATGTATATCACAATATAACCTTATGAGCTTAAATTTGTTATTATTAGAATCATCTCTAATCAATTAGGTCCATTTATCATATCATCATATGATCAAAGCAACCTTCAATAAAATTATTGTAATTAGATCCTTCAATGGTCACATATATCAATACAATTAATAACATGGATCAAGCATTGATGGGTAGCATGGAAATTACATGCAACATGATCTTAACATCCTATTTCTAACTAGTGCAACCTTTTTCCTTAGTGAGATCAATTTAATCAAGATTAGAGTGTAACTATACAAAATCTTTATATTGTAGTAAATAATCATAAATTATTCATAAAACATATCTATAGACAAGAACACCCATAAATACAAACTCTCACTAAATTACCAAATCATCAAATGATACCATAACCATATGAATGGTGTGCTTATGAAGGACCTTGCATGGTAAACCCTTAGTAACTAGATCCACAACAATGAAGTTTGTTTTGATGTGCTCTATAGATGTCTAATTTTTTTGAACTTCTATTTTAACCACTAAGAATTTAAGGTCTACATGCTTTAGCTTTGATTAACTTCTATTGTTGTTAGAATATAACACTATTGACTTATTATCACAAAATAACTTTAATGGTCTTTCAATATCATCCATAATTTGTAGCCTACTAATAAAATTTTGCAACCATATCTCATGATTAGATGCCTTGTAACATGCTATAAATTTAGCTACCATGGTGGAAGAAGTTATAAGTGCCTACTTAGCACTTTCTTAGATATAGTTCCTCTAACAAGCAAGTAAATATAGCTTAAAGAGAAGCTACAATTGTCTTAGCATCTTGCAAAATTAGAGTAAGAATACCCAATGATCTCTAACTGATCTAGTCTCCTATATATGAACATGTCATGCTTTATTCTCTAAAGATAATGCATAACCCTTTTGGCTATTTTCTAGTGATTCGATCCTGAATTGCTCAAGTATCTACCTAATATCTCAACAATGTATGCAATATTAGGATGTGTACAAACATAAGTATACATCAAATCCTTACGACTGAAGCATAAGAGATTTTCAACATTTTGGGATTCAAAATGATTCTTAGGGCATTGATCCAAACTAAATTTTTCTCCCTTAGCAATAGGGATGTCTCCTTGTTTACAATCCTATATTCTAAATTCATAAGAATCTTCTCCATATAGCTCTTTTGTAATAAGTTAAGGGTACCTTGAAAGCAATCTTTGTGTATTTGTATTCCTAATGCAAAAGAGGAATCACTAAGATTCTTTCATATCAAATTTATTTAATAGAAATTTCTTAGTTTCATGTTATATGCCTATATCATTGTTAATAAGTAGTTTGTCATTGAGATATAAAACCAAAAAAATATATGCTTACTCCCATCGAACTTATAATATATACAATCATTAACTACATTCATTTCAAAAGTAAAAGAGATAATAACTTAATGAAACTTGTAATACTAGATGGGAAGCTTGCTTAAGTCCATAGATGGACTTTTTTAATTTGGAAACCATTTACTTTGAATCTCCTAAAACAAAATTTTCAAATTGCACCATGTAAATTGTCTTATCAATGCCACCATTAAGAAACAACGTCTTAACATCCATCTGATGTAACTTAAGATCAAAATGTGCCATAAGTGCCATTATAATCCTCAAAAAATCTTTCAAAAAATTAGAAAGAAAATCTCTTTATAATCAATGCTTTCTTTCTAAGTAAAGCCCTTGGTAAGAGGATGTCACGACCCGACATACCGTAATCGTGACCGGCATAAAGATACCCAATCAACATTCTACACTGATAAGATATCCTTACTAGCCTCCAAAGACGACACAATATCGCATATACTTATGAAAATAATATTAGGGCGCTCCGAAAGAAAATAGGTAATAAAGAGTTGAAGTACCAACATAATATACATATAACAGTACAAAATATTTACAGAGATAAGTCTATCATAACTTTACATACCAAAAGAAAAAAACCTAATCATTTGACTCACTAACCCTAATTACAACTCTAAATCACACGTTCCAAAGGGTGTGGTGGCATGTCTTCCGTAAGTGTTACCGCGCATCCACGGATCCACGGTCATTATCTGAAAAGACAAATTAAAGAAAATACAGAATGAGTATAAACATACTCAGTGAGTAATAACCTATTATTGCCTCTTTTTGATTTTCCCCATTTAAGGTTACTTTTCTAATTAAAAAGCCCAAAGTTGGATATTACATTATTTGAGAAATGGCATTAGTTGGTATGCAATATCACCTTATATCTTCGGTCCAACCTTATCCCCAGCCACCCTACGCTCGAGGCCACTAACCTTTTCCCTCCACTACTTACCCCTCCTCTCCTTCTCTGCGAAGGATGTTTTCTCCCTCCCACATTTTTGTAAGTAAAATGAACAATTGTGAGACGCCACATGCATCAACCACAATTTTTCCTCGAGGAATGTATCAAAATACCAACAATGCCATAAGTGTTTTATGCTTCATTTATCCTTCTGTACTCATTCTCATATCAAACCCCAAAGGATATTCATGTATACAAATTAAATCATTCATATGTCATACACAAAAATTAAACAATTCATATCACACAAAACATTTTGTATGTAGACCTTATCTAGGCAGCATAAGGGTAGGAATTATTTGATACCAAATTGTTCACTGGGCAAAGAACACGGGGGTGAACATAGGCCGTGTTCTACCCCGTGTTCAGAACATGGGGTACAACATGGGCCGTGTTCTACCCCGTGTACATTACTGATTAGCTTTCGACAAAGAACACGGGGTACAACATGGGCCGTGTTCTACCCCGTGTACATTACTGATCTTCCAAAAACACTTCGACAAAGAACACAGGGTACAACATGGGCCGTGTTCTACCCCGTGTACATTACTGATCAACTTCCAGCAAAGAACACGAGGGTGAACATGGGCCATGTTCTACCCCGTGTACATTGCTGATCATCCAAAAACACAATTTACATAGCTAAACCTCCTTCTCCCCTTGACTTCTCAAAAGGGGAGTTTCATACACACTTTCATAACTCAAAATTCCATCTTCCTTAGGCTTCATAACTCATAAGAATCATCCTAATTTCATCAAATTAGCCAATTTCCAAACAAAATCATGTCAACCCACACATGCACCATTATGCATCTAAAGTCCTAGTGCATACATCATGGTTTCTTGTTGCTTTTACACCAAACCAAGGCCATAGATCAACCTAACAACATCTAAAACACCATTTAACATGTTCAAATCATCCAAAACTAATTATCTCAACAACTAACACAAATCATGTCCTAAAAATCATATTCCTCATGACCATCCAGCATTAGGAATTCATAAAGTGCATAATAAGCTATCACTCACCTTAAATCCTTATTTGCTTCTTCCTTCTTTCAAATTTGACTTCTAAGGGAGAGGGAGATGAAATCAAGAAAATAAAAAAATCAGATTTTAGAGTCAAGAGGAAGAAGAATTTCACAAGAGTATTAGGGGTATCAGAATCTACCTATTTAACTTGCCAAATTCCCTTGAATTCACTTTGTCTAACTTCCCTTGTTACTTCTCTATGGGGTCATGTTTTTTTTTGCTGGAGAGGAGCAGCAAATGTGCTGCAACTAAGCCTTTCTTACTTTATATAAGGATGCTTAAAGGATTCCTAAAAAAAATCTCACAAAATCAATCATTTCCAACATTAAATGTGCCTTGAACTTTGGGAGGATTTTGGGGACACTTGGTGGGCTGCATAGCACGTCCAAGTGGCTGAGATTCAGGCCAGCACATCATGCTTTATCCAATAAAAATGAGACACAAATTAAAGATTTTCAAATATTACACTTTTGCCCCAAAATTTGCCATTTTCTTCCATTTTGGTCCTTGGCTTCCCTTGGAAGTTTGGGCTGATGTTGGATCACGAATTTGGGCCTCATTTTTTTCACATTTGGGTCTAAAAATAACATGGGCCAACCCATCCTGAACAACAAAAATAAAAAGGCTAAAAAGATAAAAGGGTTTATTACGATTTGGCCCCGACTTACTTGATTTCTTTACATTTTTACCCTTAGGCTTTCAAACATCTTAAAAATTTTATTTTTACTTCCCATAACCATTTTTGAGCTTTTAAAATTATTTTTGATCATCCATTGATTTTTGAATTAATTTACTATAATTTTGGCTCATTTTCTCACTATTTCACTTTACCGGGTACAGAAATTCGATGAATTTCTAAATGAAACTTTCTAAAATCTATTCTTAGGTTTTTAAGAAATTTTCACTCTTTACAATCTCAATAAAATTTCTTCTCTCTTTTTTTTTATTATATATATATATTACTGTTGTACTAATTTAGGGTCGTTACAAATTTCTCCCCCCTAAAAAAAAATTTGTCCTCGAATTTTCTTTGGATAAGGTATAAACTTATTACTGAATAAAGAATAGTTAACTTCATGTTTCTTTAATTGACAAGATGCGTACACTATCACCTTTCCTTGTTGCATCAACACGCATCCCAAACCCACTCTAGAAGCATCACAATATACTATATATTTTCTACATCATCAGGCAAAGCTAATACCGGTGCTGAGGTAAGTCGCTCTTTCAGTACTCGAAAACTCCTTTCGCAGTCATCATCCCATTTGAATCTGACTCCTTTAAGTGTCAATCTAGTTAAGGGAGCTGCGATTTTTGAGAAATCCTTGACAAATCTCCTATAATATCCGGCTAAACCAAGAAAACTACGAATCTCTGTTATTGATGATGGTTGTGGCCATTTAAGTACCGCTTCAAACTTCTGAGGATCTACTCGCATTCCTTCTTGCGATACTACGTGGCCTAGAAAGTGCACCTCCTTCATCCAGAATTCACATTTTGAGAGCTTAGCATAAAGCTTATGCTCTCGTAACGTTTGCAAAGTTATCTCTAGATGTTGTGCATATTCTTCTTCATTCTTGGAGTAGATCAAAATGTCATCAATAAATACTACAATGAACTTATCCAAGAAAGGTTTGAAAACACGATTCATCAAGTCCATGAATGCTGCAGGAGCATTTGTCAAGCCAAACGACATCACCAAAAATTCGTAATGTCCGTAGCGGGTTCGAAACGCCATCTTCGGAACATCTTCTTTCCATATCTTCAGCTGATGATACTCGGAGCGTAAATCGATCTTTGAGAAATATTAGGAACCCTGCAGTTGATCGAACAGATCATCGATTCTGGGTAAAGGATATTTATTCTTTATGGTAACTTTGTTTAACTGCCGGTAGTCAATACACAGTCGCAGCGATCCATCTTCTTTTTTCACGAATAACACCGGCGCTCCCCAGGCGACGTACTAGGACGTATGAAGCCTTTGTCTAATAAATCTTGCAATTGCTCCTTCAGTTCTTTTAATTCTGCTAGAGCCATCCTGTATGGTGCAATTGATATCGGGTCTATTCCGGGAATCGTCTTAATTACAAATTCTATTTCTCGATCTGGTGGTAATCCTGTCAAGTCGTTTGGGAAAACATCTGGAAATTCCTTCACTACTGGGATTTGCTCCAATACTCCTTCCTCCCTTTTCACTTCTATCACTAAAGCGACCCATGCCACATGTCTTTTATTAATCAGCTTTCAGACTTTCGTACATGACACAAAAGTTAGCAATCCAGGCTTCTTTTCACCTTGGAAATTTTGGACTACCCCTTCTTCTATTTGGTAGGTGACTGTTTTATGATAACAATCAACATAGGCATGATATTTCGAGAGCTAGTCCATTCCTAATATCATGTCATAATCTACCATTTCTAATACAATCAGTTTTATAGTGGTCGAATGATTGTTTATTCTAATGTCGTAGCTATCAACATTAGATGTGGCTAGCATAACTTCTCCTACTGGTGTGTTCACCATCAAGGATTCATCTAGAACATTAATTGATTTAGGAAAATTAGCTGCTAGATTGGCAGATATGAACGAATGGGTGGCGCCTGGATCAAATAATACTTTTGCAGAAAAGGTTTCAATTAGGACCGTACCTGTCACTACCGCGTTTGAATCTTGAGCTTCCTGACATGTTATGGCATACACTCGGGCTTGAGTTGTTGCAGGTTCTTTTCCTGTATTTCTTCTATTTGGTACTGTTGGTGGCTTCACAAAAGTAGTATTCTGAATAGGACGGAAATTAGGGTTTACCATGTTACTTCCCTGAGGCTTTGATGGACATTCAAGAGCTCGATGCCCCATTTGTCCACACCGAAAACATGAGCCACATGGCCCAATGTGACTAAGGCCGCAACGAGAACATTGTGAAGGCCTATTGAATGGTACTGAATATACTTGACGGGAAGCATTGACACTAGCTTTAGATCTGCTTCCGGCTGGTTCTCGTTAAGGTTGCCACTGGTTGCCCTTTCTCCAACTAGCTGGTGCAGTACTTCTTGAAGCAATCACTGCCTTATCTGCACTTTTATTGCTTTCTGCTTGAAAGGGAAAGGTTCGCCTCTCTCCTGAACCAGCTTCTCGATTCTATCTTTCTGCTGCCCGAATTTCTGCTCTAATAGCTTGATTCAACGCTTGCTGGTAAGTAGTGTTGTCAGAAACATCTACCCGATCATAAAAATAATCTCGAAGTCCGTACACAAATTGATTAACGCGAGCTTTCTCTGTCGATACCAAATGTTCTGCATATCGTGACAACCGAGTAAACTGAGCATCGTATTGGGCCACCGTCATTGACCCTTGAGTTAACTTCTCGAACTCTTGAGCCTTTGCCTCCCTAATACTTGGCGATAAAAATCTATCGATAAATTCCTCCTGAAACCGCTTTCAAGTAATTGGCTCCTGAGCCGAAATAGTGGGTTCAATAT
>JAIUCU010000266.1:0-38231 GCA_020226215.1 Sindora glabra
TGGAACCCATCCTCGTCATATGGGAATAATATAGGATACTACATAGGTAAGTATAAAAGGGTGTAACTCACTTATCCTTTACAAACCACCATTATAACCATAGATAATGATGTCTCAAGGATCACTAAAATCAACATTGCTAACTACAAGGCCACTAATTTTGTTAACAGTGGGCAAGTTGTAGACATGTCTATGTCTCTTACGATCATAGATTAACTTGACCTTTAAATTTGATGTGTTTTAGAATTTATATGCATTTATAACCATACAAAAGGATTTGGTTAAATTGTTGTACTTGTTAAACATTTCTTTCATATTGGTAACAATCTCTTGATGAATGTTGTCCATAAGAGTAGTACACTTGCAAGAAGAACAAAGATCAGAGATGTAAGAATTAGCATTGAAATAATGCATCTCTCTTGCAAAAAATAAAAAGGATACAAATTAGGAAAATCACAGATCATTGCTACCTTATTGCATTAATTCTATTAGTAACTTCATTCTTAGTGTCATATATGTAAAGTTGCGTAAACTGGAGTTTTTGACCTTCCATAGGAAGTAGGCTACTGATACAATAGATGTTAGCTCCATTTAAGTGGAACACATAAGGTCTTGTGCCATTATTTATGCTTTTGTTAACTTTGCCACCTATTGAAGTGAAAGCAAACATTGCATTGTAAGTTCAGACATTCACTCTAAAGTGTTTTGCTATAGATGATTCGTTATCATTCATTAACCACTTCAGATAGGTTGGTGGTTCCCTTGTAGTAGGCAATTTGATCTTTTCTTGCATATAAAAAAGTGAAAACTTAGGAATTGAGTTATTATCAGATGTCCAGACTCTTTCAACATACCATAATGAAGCACCACAAAATTGACATTTAAATTTAGAGTCACCATCATCTATATAGGTTGTAGAACATAAACATCAAATAAGCTCTAACATCGAACTTTAATGTTGAAAATGAAAGTTACTTAAATGATTGGTTCTTACACACCAGCTAAGGTTCTTAAACACACAGGAATAGAAAATAATTTTTTTTAACCTCAAATGACGAACCAAATTCAACAATTTGATAAATTATAAGTTACTTGTGAATGTAACTCAATAAGGTCAAATATATCTTGATTCGGAGGATGAAATAAATTAGATATCTATGTAAGTGCAATTAAGTAGATCATGTGCTCACAATATAAAACAATACCTTAATGACATGCTAACACTAACTTCTCTTGCTATTATTGTTTCCTATTAATTTCTCTCACCAACATCTACGATGGGTCCCTCATTAGTATTATTAATGGTTGGAGGAATAGCAAGAAAATTTGCTTGCGGACTAATAAGTGTAAAATTTCCAGAGCTCAACTGTATGATTGAATTCTCCATACTTTAAGATGAAGATCTATTAGATTGACAACCCCCAAGCAAGGCATTTCAGTTGTTTTCCTTGCTAGCACAATAAGTTCTCCTTCTTCTTTTACTACTTTAGCCTAAATGAAAGAATTGACAGTCAAGGATTAGAGGGGAACACAATTCCTAAAGACAAGCTAGTATTCTTGCAATGCAATGATAGTATGGTCATGTCTCAATACAAACCTGTCTCACAAAATCTAGCATGCAGATTGACTATATAATTTGAAATATCACAAAGAACATGACTTCTAGGAACTTTCCTATTATAACTTATGCCAATTGAGTTCATCTTAGTGTTAGGTGTGGTCATTGTTTCATCCAACAAAATCACCGTAGTATTGGATTAACTGGAATTAAGTTCGTCATCACTAGCAAGCAGTTTGCTGTTGCTAGTAATTACTCTATCATCGCCAGTAACTATTGCATTTCCTTGGACATCCATATTCACAGGAACACCATTGATAAGATTGATAGGGGAGGAGTTACCTTACATATAACCTATAGGCAAGCACTCTAAAATCATAAACAAATCCATTAATTATGTCATAGCACAAGATAGTTTCGTGAAATGGAAAGTTTAACCATCAAAGTTAGCATCTTACCTCTGTGCAAGGCATTGTGACCTTAGAGCCTCTCCAGTCTTTTCAATTTCCTTATCAATCGAGCATGTCTATATTGTTCTTCTTTCAAGTGCAAAGACTCCAAATTGTTTTCAAAAAATTTTTGGTTGGAATTCATTATAACTACACCATCCGTTTATGTACGTATGAAGTGCTTAGTGTGTACAATAATATCTGAACTTTGAGACTAAATTCATTGCAACACCTCAAGCTTGAGAACTTATGGAGTAACATTCAAATAATATGCAAGCATCCACAAACTTCAAGAAATGCTAAAAAAAGTAGATTTTTGCTAGAAAAGTGATTGCCGAAACTACAGTGTGCATATGTCATGCAATAAGAAAGAAGAATACTATCCTAAATACAATAACCCAATGGTAGACTTCCTTCCTACTAAGAACACTACGACATGGTCCTCACTATATGTTAGGTATCATTGTACAATTGAATGCCTTATTTCTCTAGAAAGTCTATCATCGTAACATGGAATTCCAAAAGAAATATTTTTTGGGTTTACTCCACTATTCTTAAGCTACCAAGTTTTACTTAAGACATCCATTAGTTTTCAACAAGTTATAACACTTAGTTTTACAAGATTCACCTTAATCTCCACTTAACTTTACAAGATCAACACAACCCACATTAAAATTTTATAAGATCCACTATTATAAAATAGCTAATTAATAGTGGGTGTTCAAAGGATTATAGATCAAAAATTAATTGACATTTAATCAAATGTTATTGCATATAAAACAACCAACTCCATTTAATTTTTTATTATCATGGGAAATAACATTAAAAGTCATTTGTCTTTAAATAATTGACATTAAATCTCTATAATTCCATATCAATTTATTTTAATAATTAACATAGTATGTCCTACCTCCTAACTAGAATAACCACCCATCCCCTTATTTGTTACTCCTTCATCCCAATCCTTAACCTATCATATATTCCTAGCTCTCTTGTTATCCATATTTCCTATATATTCTTAGCCAAAAATAAAAATTAACATCTTTAATGACTTTACAAAATCTCAATTTTAATGATTTTAAAGAATAATTTGAATAACAAAAGATTGAAAATGGTAAAAGGTCATATGCAATACCCCAATTAGGGTTAGGTGTTTCGTTAAATTTATTTTGATATATGTTGCTTAATATGTAAGGTGTGTACTCCTTAAAAAAGCTTCTTGAGTACAATACCTATAGATGTAATAAGCAATAATAAAAAATTAGTGTATGATATTATACATTTTCATATGGATAAATAATAAATAATATTATATAATGCAAAAAAATGAATGAAATCAAATTTCTTACCTATACAAACTTGTAATAATTGCACTAAAATGATAGCTAAACAATAAAATATGGTCAATTATGAAAAAATAAACTAAATTGCAACAATAAGCATAAAAACTTAACAAATTCTTACTTTAAAATTCTGCATTTTTCTAGGAGTGCACATCAATACATAATTAACAATGGGATAATGAAACTTTAGTCCTAGAAAGTAATTAGTGAGCAAAAATATAAAAATAAAGATAAACATTTTAAGGTTGGAAGGAAAATATATCTTATTAGACAAAAAATTATTTTAGGGTTAAAAGAGCTTCTAGATTAAATTTGTAAATGGTATCTTGTTTTACTTTCTTTATTTTTAACTTATGTCATGCTTTAACCTTTTCATTTTCAATTTGCACCAGCAGTTGATGTTTCCTTGTCAATTAATGCAAACAATTGATGTATAAATATAAACTCAAACATCAGTTAAGCAAAATACACTATTGTCTAAAATACAATGATTTTGTTTTAATAAGTAATGTTTAATATCAGTTAATAAATAAGAACCGATGTCATAATATTAAAAAAAAAAATTCTTCACTTTTACAACTTTTTTCATAATTATTCTAGGACAATCTCAAAACCTTTCTAAAATGGCTAGCTACATATTGTATTCATTAGACCAGAAGTAGATAACAATTTATATATACATCACATACACATATATCAAACTAAAATGCAAAACACAATTTGTATATAATATATATAGGCAATAATTTTATAAATTAAGTTTAAATCTTGTAAGAACACTGACATAATTTTATGAACTAATCTATTTTATTTTAAATCAAACTTACTTTAATTAAAAATGGTAGCATTAAAATTCTTTTTTGTATTACAATATTTTTATTATACAATTAAATAACACAAATAGAAACAAATTAAATGTAAATGAAATAATGAGAAAGTAAACAATTTATTACAAAAATTAATTTTTTCATTTTATTTATTTCTATATCAATACATAAATATATATAATGAAAAAAATGCTATTTACAATGAACAACAATTTTTTTATTTACAATAAATATATATAACGTCTCTACATAAATAAAAAAGAAAAGTGATTATCATCTAATTGTAATTCCTTCATATTACTTTATTGCTTCATTTGCTATAAACCTTTGGTTGTCCTCATTTTTCAATGCAAAAATAGATATGTTGCTTGCTTTATTTGTTATTTGGTAAAAAAAATGTCCTATTTGTAACATATTGTTTGCTCTATGTATTATCTCAAACTTGGTAAAAGGAAATAATATCTACAAATTTATACACCATAACTACACTTAATAATTAATAAATAAAAACTACATGTCTACATGAATACACAAAAAATAGTAAAACTACTATATATTAAAATCTTTATTAACGATGCAAACTCCAATTTATTGCTCAAATTTCTCCAATTTGTACACTCTAATGATATGAAAGTAGAGTGAGAGTGTAGAAGAACCACTATATATCAAATCATCATCCATCAATTTTTATATTCTAGTCAAGAGAGTATACAATGGAGAAACTAAAGGTTATAATTCTCTCATTGTACACTCTTTTGATAAAAGTAGAGTGAGAGAAAAGCAAAAACATCATATATCAAAATCATTATACTCAATACAAATTTTAGTTTGTTGCTTATTTTTTTCCACCTTAATCATGAAAGTATATTAGATACTCTAGCAATTAAAGTGGTCAATCACTGGATAGATATCAAAAGAATATTAGTGATTGAGATGTGAAAAGTGTTTCAAATGGAAAGAGAGAGTCAAAGCAACAATTTATAAGAAAATAATTAATATTAGTTAATAAGTAAAATTAACATCCTATGCATATGTAGTTTTCAATGAAACTTTTGAAATGCCTTTTGAAGATCAATTATTGAATAAAATAGTTGTTCTATGCATATGTGGTTTCTAATAAGACTTTTACAATGCCTTTTACACAACGATTATTAACTATAACCAAATATCATATCTACTGAGACTAAATCATGCTATTGCAGAGGGACTTTTAAAATGTCTTTTAGATAATAGTTAAGGAAAAAATTAATTTTCTAAGTTTTGGTACAAGATTTAAACATTGGTTATGTTATAATATAGTAAGTTTCCCAATGTCAACATAGACGTTAGTTATATTCTTGTTCTTCGTCTTAAGTTTTCATATAATTTCAAAAATGTCATCGCATTGAAATAAACATCAATGTTAATGTAAATTGATGTCTATTAAACCTTCGTAAATCACTATTTTTTGTATTAGTGATCTATCAATTTCTACTAGGATTTTAGTTCACCTAAATTTACAAGATCCTACCAATCTCCACTAAGATTTTACAAGCTTAAGAAAGGTTTTCTAACATTCTCTTGAAGAGATTTTACATTAATTGCCTAACATACTCCTTACATGGATATGCGGGTTTTTAACTCGAGGATTTCTAAAGATAAGTTAGAGGAAAATGTAGTCAAAAGGCTTCTTAATAAAATATTCAAGAATACGATCAATAAGTTTCTTTTTCTTTTTTTTGGAGTAGGAAGCTATTTATAGGAAACTTCAACTTGTTCTCCAAGTATACCTACTACTTAAGATAGTTTGGCTTATCTAAGAAGCTTCTTTTGCTAACTGGACAAGGTAGATAGCAAACTAGCTTCGAATATTCTTTCTCTAGTAACTTTTCTTGAAAAAGCAAGCTCCTTAATCTTTCATATAATAGCCTAATTTTTAAATTTTATTAAAAAAATAAAGTTATGAATAGTAATAAGACAATTTAAGTTCAAACTTTAAACTAAAGTGTTTGCCAAATTACCTTTTCTTCAAGCAAACACAATATAATAATATATTATAATGAAGTACATGTTCTTTGTTCAATATAATGATTAATTGTCCTTTTTTTTTTGAGTTATCATTGGAATAATATGATAAAACCAAGATAATAACCAATTGGATTAATGATATGCAACAAAGCTTATGTAATTTATAAACTTAACAAGCACTATGGGTTTTTTTTGTCTTCAAGTTTTGTCATTTTCAAAATAAATCACATGGAGGAAAAATTACTTAATATCTGGGAAATGCAAATTTAGAAAATGCTTCGAGCTTGGATCACATAGTTATGGTCCAAATACTTTTTTATGGCAAAACTGAACAAGGAACACTTGTAAAATGAGCACCATATATGCTCCTTAAACAAAGATATATGCGCTCAATAGGTATGCTAAACATGCTTTAGATGTTATACATGGAAATAAGAACCAAACACTAAATTCCAAGAAAGATTCTTGCAAACACTGAATCACTGATAAAGTAGAACATTTAATTTGCAAAATAAATTGCGCAGAAATTATGTGATGCAGTCGTAGAATATACAAACATATATTTGCTTAAAACAATTATCCAATAGCCCATGCATTGCAATACATACATGTACATCAACATATGCTTGGCAAAAGAAGAAACAATTCATTTTAATGTATAAGCACGTGTGTATATATATATATATATATATATATATATATATATATATATATATATATATATATATTGGAAGAAAAATGTATTTTCCAAAAGTACTTTGCCAAATAAATCATGAAATATGAATTCACACAACTATACACATGAATTTATGCACAAAATTACTCCAATAAATTAGATGTGACACACAATCAATTAACTCTGATATCAATTGAAGGAAAATTTTAACAATATCATAATTTCCCTATTGTCAATTGAATGATAGAAGATAATTTAATGAGCAATGCAATCAAAGTTGTATAAAAGAATTAAAATAGATAAATAAAGTATCAGACTTAACTTGAGTCAATTAACCCTTTCATATGTTTTCCAAATGAAAAAATTCTTGATGATTCTTAGAGAATAATTGGAGTGACATCAACTACACATATAAGTGGTCAAAAAGTGATTCTCGTAAAGACACAAACAAACAAAACATGAAAGGGAAGCACCCCCTGTACAAAACATTACATAAGTCGCTCTTTGTATTTTGATGAGAGATAATACAACTCAGTGTAGAGTTAGAGAGGCACGAAACCCCATAATTTAGTAATTAAGTTGAGTTATAATCCAACTCATCACAAGATCTATATCTAGTTATACCATGTTTAGCTTAAATACAATTTTACTCTTAACTTAATGATCATTTAAATATGGACATAAAATAATGTTAACATTAATAATTTATTTATAGATTAATGTGGGAGGATTCTTGGGTACAATTTGTTAGAATACTCAATGATACTGATAGGGTAGTAAGCAAAGGATGAGTGCCACGTGGTAAGACTAATATGTATTATTTGTTATTTGGTTATTTTAATTGAATTTTCTTTAATTTTATTATATTTTTCCTTTCATCTCTTCTTTTATTTTCTCTCTCTAATTTTGTCTTCCTATTTTATATGTTAATGTACTATTTATTTTTGAATATTTCTGATAATAATAAAAGTATTTTTTTTAGACTTTCTCTTATTATCTTGATTAAAATGCATATATTTCACTGTATTATATCTCTTGTATTAGATGTGCAATTAAACATTTAAATTCTATATTTTATGTAAAAAATCCTCTATATTATCTCTTCTTCCACATCCTCAAGAGTAAAGGAGGTTTCTACTTTTAATTTTTTCTAGTGTGCTCAATTGTATAAAAACTAACTTTTTAAAATCAACCTTATGATCAAAATTGATTTTAAGTTAAAAATTGGAAGTTATGATTTTTACATTTAAAGTTGATATTTAAATATTATTAAATATAAATATTAATTTATAGTCATTTTTAAATTAATTATCCACAATAATTATATTCAAAATTAATTTTTATACAAAATAATTTTAAAAAATATTTCATTTTTTCGCATCATTCTATTGTACTAGAGTAATTTGCTTAAGATCTCAATCAATATTTTGTGCTTATCTTAATTTTACGTTTATTATTTATATACATCAAAGTTTTTTTTGTAAAATTTATTTTTTATTAAATTTATATATAATATTTTAATAGGAAACAAATTTATTTAATAGAACAATTGATAATTTTTTTTATACAAATATAACTGAGATTAGACTATGCAACATGCATAATATTGTAGTTATATGAATGAAAAGATTAGATAAATGAGTAATATATATGCTTTCAAAGTAATATAGTTCTCTATGATAAAGAAAATATAAAAATATAAATTATGAGTTAATTTATTTTTTATAAAAATATAAAATTATGAGTTAATAAAAATTATGATGCAAAATATACTATATACATGATTTCAAGAAAAGGAATTAAAAATAATTAAAATTTATTAATATTTGCTATAAACTATTCAATGTATAGTAATTATTTTGTTAACATTTATTAGGAAGTTTAAAGTTAAATTAAACAAAATATAGTAAGTTACTTATTAGGAAGTGTCATTTTTTAAGTGTTAAACAAATAATTTTAATTTTTTTTAAAAAAAAATTACTTTTTAAAAAATTTAACTTTTTTACAAAAATTTATTTTCTGTATAAATCAGAACAACCTAAGACAATTAAAGAAAACTCGGTTAAAAGAACGAAAATGTAAATAATATCTACTAGTCATGCAGGAAAAAAAATAATATTTATTAGCTGCTGTCATTTGTCACGTGGCATTCATGCTTTACCTTTTACCTTACGAGTACCATTGAGTATGCTAACAAATTATACACAAGAAATATGGTCCAAAATTATAAAATATTTAACAAATAGAAGAAATATAATAAAATATAAAATATAATAAATAAATTTAAAATTTGAATTTAAAGTTATATGCTTTATGCATAGATAAGCTCTGTGAGGTGCCATGAGTGAAATTAGCTTGTCAAACACATCTCAATGATGAATGATCCCCCCCTACGTGAATACATGAAATAATCGGTCATCTTTTTTGTTATTGCAAATGTATAAAAAATAGCAAAAATGTTATGTATATGAAACGGTTAGATTCGAAATTGAGTATTAAATGTTTTATATCAATTAAATTACATTTTATAAATTTATTTTATTGTCTCATATTTAATGATAATTTTTAATTTATATTTAAAATTTAAATTATTTTTTATGCTTACAGTATTGCTAAAAAAATAGTGATCAAGCGTATAATATACATTTTTGAGCCACCAGCAGAATAATCCTTGCGTCCCACAGATTTTATGGGAAAAATGAAAAATGTAATATTTTCATTAATTTTAACATATTAAAATAGCTAATCATTTACTTTATTTTTTAAAAAATTTAAAAATGTTTTTTAAATTATAAAAAATTTAAATTTATTATACATCACCAATTTAGTTGATTATTTTATTAAATTGTGTGATTTTTTTATAATTTTTAAATAAAATTATAATATTACAGTATATTAATTAGTTTAATGTCATCATTTTTTCATACATAAGTTTGCAACTTATTTGTAAGTATTTAATAAAAATTTTGTATATTTAATTTAATTTATATTAATTATATAATATTAAAATTATGTGTAAAAAATAATGAATTAAATCAACATATTATAATTTTGAGATTTTTATTCAAAAATTTCATAAAAACTCACTTGCTTTAATAAAATAATAAATTAAATCAATGATAAGTATCGATTTTAAATTCTATATAGTTTTAAAATAATTTTTAAATTTTAAAAGTGGAAAAGACAAAAATCTATTCTAATCACTCTGGGAATATTCATTTTTGCGTTTTTTTTAAGAAAGGTATTTTTTATTTTAATACAAGGAGTGACCACTGTACTTAAATATACACACAAAAACCTAAAAATAAAAAATAGGATGCAATGCAAAGCCTTGATTGGATACCGCGATGCCAATTAAAGCTATAATCAAGACATGTTTTTAGGATGAAGTTTTGTAATTGTGTATTGATACATCATTAAATTTAATTATATATTAAATTTATTTTTTTAAAATTAAGCTTAATATATTATATAATAATGTATTAATAATTGATTTAATAATATGCATTAATGGCATACTATGATCATCATTAATATTTTTATCATACATGATGCCAACATAATTTGAATAATTTATACATTAAGTTTTTCAGTTATTGGTTGGTGGAGGCCTACCATGGAGAAAACATCACAAGTGAAGCAAGTGGCTGAATATGGCTTTACACATCGTATCATTTGCTCGTGCTATTCTCATTATCTCATACGCCACCATCTTCTTGCGAAGACCTTGTTCAATACACCCTGTTGTAAATTTACGTGAACCTAAAATTTGATAGAGATTGGTAGATCGCTACTACAAAAATTGATCATTTACGTCAGTTAATTAACGTTGATTTACATTAGTACTAACATTTATTTTAATGCAATGAAACTTTTAAAATTTTATAAAAATTTAAGATAATGGATAAAAATATGACTAATGTTTATGTTGATAACAGAAAACTTACTATATCAATTATAAAATAACAAATATCTAAACCCTGCACAAAAACTTAAAACATCATTTATTTACTTAATTATCATCTAAAAGTCATTTTAGAAGACTCTTTACAATAGCACAATTTAATTTCAATAGATAGGATATTGGTTTTTGTTAATAACTATCATATAAAAAATATTCTAAGGGTCTTACTAGAAATTGCTAATGCATAGGACGTCTATTTTATTTATAACTGATATTTAAAAAATATTTCAAAAGTCTCATTGGAAACTACAAATAATAGGACATCAATTTTATGTATTAATTGACATCAATTTTATGTATTAATTGACATCAATTATGTTCCTATAAATTTTTCCTTTGACTCTCTTTTTTTATATGAAATATTTTTAACATTTTAGTCTCTAATATTCTCTTGATATCTATCTAGTGATTGATCATTGTTATCACTAAGGTATCTAATATACTCTCATGATTACAGTGGAGAAAAATAAGTAATAAATTATAATTTACATTGAGTATAATGATTTTGATACATAATATTTCTACTTTTGTTTCATTCAACTTTCATCAAGAGAATGTACAATGGGAGAACCATAACCTTCAGTTCCCTTGTTGTATACTCTCTTGGTTGAAATGGAAAAGTTGATGCATAATGATTTGGTATATAGTAATTCTTTTGTACTCTCACTTCACCTTCATATTGCTAGAGTATACAAATTAGTGAAATTTGAGCACCGAACTAGAGTTTGCATCATTAATAAAGATTTTGATACATAGTGATTTTATTGTTATTTTTGTGTATTCTTGTAGATATATAATTTTTGTTTATTGATTATTTAGTATAGTTATGATGTACAAATTTGCAGATATTATTTCTCTTTACCAACTTCGAAACAGCATATAGAACAAGCAATATGTCACAAATAGAACATTTTTTGCCAAGCTTGAGACAACATATAAAGTAAGTCACATGTCCATTCTTATATTGAAAAATAAGGATAGTTAAAAGCTCATAACAAATGAAACAATCAAGCAATATGAAGAATTATGAGTAGAAGATAACTATTTTTCCTTTGAACTTGTGTAGAGATGCCATGTATGTCTATTGTAAATGAAAAATATGTTATTCATTATAAATAATAGTTTTTTTCATTGTATATATTTATGAACTAATATGGAAATAATTAAAATGGAAAAATTAATTTTTGTAATATATTGTCTCCTTTTTCATGTGTTTCATTTAAATTCAATCTATTCTATTTGTGTTTGTTTAATTATATAATAAAAATGTTATAAATTAAAAAAATTAATGCTATCGATTTCAATGAAAGTAAGTTTAATTTAAAATGAAATATGTCAGTTCATAAAATAATGTTAGTGACTTTGTAAGATTTAAACTTAATATATAAAATTGTTGGTTATATATATATATGTTCTATCTTGGATTCTAATTTTATATATGTGTGTATGCGCGTGCACATGCACATGCATGTGATGTATATTTAAGTTCTTATTTGCTTTTTGGCTTAATGAATATGATGTTTATTTGACCATTCCAAAAAGGTACAAAAATTGCTCAAGAATGGGTATGAAGAAAGTTGTAGAAGAAAAAAAATATGTTTTTTTAATATTATGATGCCAACTCTTGTTTAATCAGTAACGTTAAACATTATTTCTTGGAACGACATCATCATATTAAAGACAACAATTTGTTTTACTTAACTAACATCTAAGTTTATATTTAGACATCAATTTTTTGTATTAACTCACATGGAAACATCAACCACAAGCATGAATTGAAAATGGAAAGGTTAAAGTATGATACAAATTGAAAATTAAAAAATAAAGGTATAATGCTATTTGCAAATTTTATCTCAAAGCTATTTTATTTGTGTATGTTTAATTATATAATAAAAATGTTATAATGTAAAAAAAATTAATGCTATTAATTTCAATGAAAGTAAGTTTAATTTAAAATGAAATATGTCAGTTCATAAAATAATGTCAGTGACTTTATAAGATTTAAACCTAATATATAAAATTGTTGCTTATATATATGTGTGTGTGCGTACGCGTGCGCGTGCGTGCACATGTGCATGTGATGTATATATAAATTCTTATTTGCTTTGGGCTTAATGAATATGATGTTTATTTTACCATTCCAAAAAGGTTCTAGAATTGCTCAGGAATAGATATAAAAAAAGTTATAGAAGTAAAAAATATTTTTTTTTAATATTATGATGCCAACTCTTGTTTAATCACTAACATTAAACATTATTTCTTGGAATAGCATCTTCATATTGAAGATAACAATGTGTTCTACTTAACTAACACCTAAGTTTATATTTAGACGTTAATTGTTTGTATCAACTCACATGGAAACATCAACCACAAGCATGAATTGAAAATAGAAAGGTTAAAGTATGATATAAATTGAAAATAAAAAGATAAAGGTATAATGCTATTTGTAAATTTCATCTCAAAGTTATTCTAATCCTAAAATGATTCTTTATTTAACAAGGTATATTTTCCTTCCAACCTTAAAATGTTTATCTTTATTTTTATGTTTTTGCTTGCCAATTATTTTCCAAGATTGAAACTCTATTATCATGTTGCTAAATATGTGTCAATTGTACTCCCAGAAAAATGCAAAATATTAAAGTAATAGTTTATTAAGTTTTGTATTTATTTTTGTAATTTAGTTTTTTTTTCATAATTGACCATATCTTGTGCCAAACTATCATTTTGATACAACTATTATAGGTTTGTGTAGGTAAAAAGTTTAATCTTATTCATCTTTTTTGATATTTTATGATATTATCTATTATTTATTTATACAAAAATATGTAATATTAAACTAATTTTTCATGAATGCTTATTGCATTTGCATGTATTATATTTAAAAGGCTTTTCTAGGGAGTACGCATCTTACATATTAAGTAATAGATATCAAGACATATTTAGCGAATCACCTATCTCTGATTGGGGTATTATATATAACCTTTTACTATTTTCAATTTTTTATGGTTTAAATTATTCTTTAAAATAATTGAAATTAGGATTTTATAAAGTTATATGAAATGGTGGTTTCTATTTTTGGTTAGGAATACATGAGAAATAGGGATGATGAAAGAACAAGGAACATAGGATAGGTTAGGGGTTAAGATCAGGAAGTGAGAAACAAAGGGATAGGCTGGTTAATCTAGTTAGGGGTAGAACATATCACATTAGTTATTAAAATAAACTGACATGAAATTATGGGGATTTAATGTAGATTGTTTGAAAACAAATGCCATTTAATGTTATTTCCCATGATGATAGGAAATCAAACGATGCCGGCTATTTTCAATATAAAAATTGACATAATTATTATATTTGATGACAATTTCAAAATCAACAATAACATT
The DNA here is from genome assembly GCA_020226215.1 of Sindora glabra. Taxonomy (NCBI): domain Eukaryota; kingdom Viridiplantae; phylum Streptophyta; class Magnoliopsida; order Fabales; family Fabaceae; genus Sindora; species Sindora glabra. Next base: position 14,211 of record JAIUCU010000266.1, read on the forward strand.
ACATATACAATGATGCTCAATTAAATATTAGTCAATTTTTTATATGTAATCCTATAAACATCTAACATCAATAAACTATGCTATAGTAGCAGATCTTATAAAACTAGATGGTGTTTGAAATCCTATTATGGATCATGTTGATCTTGTAGAGCTAAATAGAGATTCAAATCTTAGTGGAGATTAGGCTGAATATTGTAAAACTAGATGTTGTAACTTGTTGTAAACTAATGGATGCCTAAACAAATGTTTCTTTTGGACTATCAAACCATGATAAAAATCATTAGTGTTATCTCTTCTTCCCTACTCTTTTACATTTTCAAGCACTTTATATTTGATTACTTGATATTGCATTTAAATCTTTCAATGATTTTTTATTTCAATTATGCAAACCATTTAAACTTGAATTTGTTACTCATATTACTCTTGCTGTCTTGCGGGTGCTTTGCTTGATCAAATTAAGGCTTTATGCTTTGAACTTGCAACTATTTCAAACTTAACATCATTGTTTTATACTTAAATCTTTTGTGCTTGGTTTGCTTGTTATTATTGCTTGGTTTTGAACTAACTTGCAATGTTTCTTTCTTAGAATTGATTTGAACTCTTTAGTTGCCATTTTAATGTTGTAAAAGATTCTTATATATTTTTGAAACAACATATTCACTATATTTTGTAATAAGTTTTCAAAAAAATAAATCAAGTTTTATTTTACCAATCAATTACTTTTATAAAGCCAATTCACCCTTCTATTGGCCTATTTATTCTATCACATGTTACTCATTTTTCAATGGATCGTATACTTGCGAATCCACTAACTAAAGGCTTAGGGGTTAATATAAATCATAATTGTGTAAATAATGTGAATTTGTCTAAACCTTTTAGTGGTCTAGGTTAGCAAGAGTTTTAATGATACAAGCTCATTGTTATCTTGAGATATGTTTAAATAAAATAATCATGATGTCACCATACATTTTGTGTACATTCTAGGTCAGGACATATGATTAAAAATATTTGAACCTTGTTTCATTACTATATTGAGAATATTAATTCTTATTGAGCATCTTGGACAAATACTAGAATCATTATGTAGAGATTTATATTTAGTCATGTTAAAGTTATATAAATCTTATCATGCATAGTTATGTTTATGTTAATATCTCCATTGGATATTAATTATTTTGGTCAACAAGGTATAGATATTCAACGTGTTGGATATTAATATCCCTTCAAATATAATATATAATGTTATTAAATGCTTATGATCTTAATTAAATATATAGATGAAATAATACCATTAAATATTGATATTAATTTTCAAGTGGTTATTATAAATAAATTAATGTGGGCTCAAGTGAGAGCTTGTTGAAAATTTTATAATATTGGACCTTACAATAATTTATAAATAAATTTTTTATATTAATATTATTTAATTCCTAAATTTAAATGATTATTAACTTGTGAGTATAATTGATATTTAAGTATAATAGGTATAATTAGATATGAATCCTGTGATGGGTAGGATCTATGGTCTAACTTAATCATTATATTAAGGGAACTCTTATTCCCTAGTCCTACACTAAGCTAGTTGTATTATCTCCTATCAACATATAGAGAGGAATATCAATGAAGATTTTGTAGAGGGAGTGCTTGCCCTTCACATTTTGTTTGGTTATGTCTTTATAGGAAGCACTTTGTATCCATTTGATAGTGTTGTTGATGGCACTCCAATTATTTTCTAGGAATTATCATGGAAAACACATAAAAGGTTAATCGACTCAAGTTGGGTTTGATACTTTATTTATCTCTTCCAATTCTTTTATATGACTTCGATTGCATTGCTTATTAAATTACGTTGTGTCATATAATTGAAAACCAAAAAATTATGAAATTATGAAATTTTTCCTTCACTTTTTTTTTATTTCTCCTTTTCTCTGTTTCTCTTTTTCTTTTTCTTTCTACTCAACCAGGGACTCAATTCAAGATTTTTTAAAAGTATATAAATCTATTTTGAAAAACCTGTAAAAATATTAGAACTTAGGTTGTCTTTGCTAGGCTTGCATGATAGCTCTAAATTGGCATATTTTAGCCTTGTTATCAAGTTAATTGTCATATCATCTTCCTAATATTATACAAGCCATGATATTACCATTTTTATAATTGTTCTTCTTAAAGCAAGTGTACTGTACTTGCTCATATAATAACAAGTGTATTCTACTCACTCATATAGAGAGAGTAACCAATCATTACCTTTATTTACTTCCTTTAACAGATTATTCTTTAAAAAATCTTTCCACAAATCTTTTTTTCATTATAAAAAATATTTTAAACAATTTAAAAGTTTAATATAGAAGATATATATTGATCAGAATAGCTACATATTCTATTTTTTTTAATAAAAGCATTCAAAAATTAAAATTAATTTTATTTAAATTTTATCAATACTTTTATTAATTTTTAAGCGTTATATTTCTAAATAAATAAATATATATCAATTAAAATCTTGTCATAAAATGTTTGCTTTTTTCTTCTTTTTATATACACCGTTGAGTAATATAGACATAACAAATATATTTTTTATTACAAAAATATTTCAATTAAGTTAAATATTTTATTTAATTTAATTAGTTTACTTTATATTCTATTTTTAAATATTATTACTCTATAGTTGACATCAAGAGTGGAAATAAATTAGGTTGAATTAAGTTTTGGATAAAATATGTCAAGCTTGCATTAAAAAATTTAATTTGGCCTAGCCTATGAACCTATGGTAGGCTAAAAATCTAGCCCAGCTTGATTCATCCTTTTTTTTAAAGGTTTGATTTGACCTATTAACCTATATATACTTATTAATACTTATTAAATATTCTTAAAAATATTATTAGGAAAGAATTAAGTTAAGTGAAATCTAATTTTGATATTATAAAGTATAATTCAACTAAGATAGAATGTTGTTTAAACTCAAACTAATAATAATATTTTAATTTGAACTCTCTTTGATCAAAAAATTTAAAGTTTAAAGTTTAACTCAATTCGAATTTGATTCAAGTTTGATTGGATCCTAAAATATCATAAATATATTTATAAATTAAAATTTTAACTAATTATAATATAACATAAAATTAAAAGAATAAGGATGTGTAAAATTTTTTTATACACTTTTTAGATATATATAATTTTTTGTAAATATTATATATATTTATATTATATAATTTAATATAAAAAATACGGATCAACTTGATAGACCAATAGATTAGACTTTAAATAATAACGCCTAGCTTATTTTATAAATGAATCAAAAGTTTGGATCAAACCTGTTCTATTTTATAAATAAGTTAAGTTTGGTTAAGTAAAAAATAAGTTAGGCCATTGGATGCTTATAAGCTTGGTGACCTATTTCTACCTCTAGTTGACACATTACTTTTATTTTTTAGCTTCTATATTGTATATTTTTTTCTTTTTTTCAAGTTTACCATCGTGAATTTTTACAAATTATTGAATAAGTTAAATATTTAATTTAATTAAATTACTATTTTATTTTTAATTCCTATTATTTTTAAAATACATATTATCTCTTTTTTTTCTACTTTGCATGTATTTTTTTATAACCCATACGTTTATAATACAACATGATATAAATATAATATGATATATTTTATTTTATTATAAAAATATTTTAATTTAATTGAATTAATTAACTATATTTTTTAACTCTTATTACTTCTTAGGTGATGCACTTTTTCATTTTTTTTTTTTTACCATTTCACATGCATTTTCTTTTTTTTATGTCCATTTTTATTTTTACAACTCATATGATAATATCACAAAATTATATAGATATAATATGATATATTTTAAGTAAAATAAGCTGAGAAAATTTCTATTAATTTGATTTTTATTTACTCTCTCTTATATTTATTTTAATATTGAAGATTTTTATTTGATTATGGATTCAAATTATAGGGAACAGAACTTATACTTGGTAGCAAAAATCAATCAATTTTGTATATTTTTATTTATTAAAAAAATTAAAACATGTATGTTTAAAATTTATGATTCACAAACTTAAATATATAATTATAAAATAAAACAATAAATTAGATTCCAAAATTTTTATATCTTTTTCTATAATATGAAGTCATTTAAAAATTATCAATCTTTAATTTAGATTAAAAGTAATTTGCAACGACGAGCTTACAATCTAGTTTAAAATATTGATGGAAGATTAGTGATAGACATCTAATTAAAACTTAAATAAAAGTATAAATATCAAATTCACTACTTAAATAAAGGTTTAAATATCAAATTCACTACTTTTATATTATAAAGATCCACTTAAAAGAATGGACAATTTACAGGGATTTAGTGGGCAAAATTGTCTTTAGTTTATTTAGGTATATGGGTACGATACTTATGAAATAAATACAGTGCAAGCAAAAAAATTTTTATAAAAATTTATCTATTCTTCAATTATATTTATCTTTCAGTTGTTGTTATCATTATTATTATTGTTATTGTCTTCATGCAACAATGAACCGTGTATTGTACTTGCTGATATAGGAAATAGGCATTGGAATATGATTCATAATGATGAATTCGTAAGGGAGACGATGTTGCTAAGAAAGCCCAAACTTATATTTATGTATGTTCAAGGTTTATTGTGTTGTGTCCGCACAAAAAATGAAATATAAAAAATTATTGCTACATTATTCATCATTTCTTTTTTAGATAGAATTCTCACTTTTTTTCCATACGAAATCATGCTTCAATTATGCAATTATAGAAATTTGCATATGTTGTGGGTTTCGCAAGTTATTTTTATTCAAAATTTCTTAAGTATTGCCCGGAGTCTTTAATACAAATATTATCTACTATTTTTTTAAAAATACTATATCTTTCTGTATATTCAAACTTCAATTCCTACTCTTTCAAATATTAACTTTTATATTTTATTATAAATAATAAATTATATATTTTGATTTCAAACCTTAACGCTGACGGAAACACAGAATTAGACCAATTGAAAGAATATAGGCACCATAAAAGAAGTATTTGGTTTGATGCAACGTGGAAATACGGGAGGAAATTACTCGACAACTCTTGCTTGATTTTCTGGGTTTCCAACGAGTTTTTCCTGCAGTTAAAATGGGCCGAATCCCGCGAATTCTCAAGGATTCAGATTTTTATAACCGAGGTCCTAAAAATTACAGACCACAATCGGCTAGATTTGCAAAAATTTGCAATTTGCGAGGGTCGGCCTACACATAGGTCGGATGGTCTGTATTTTTTTATATTTTTAAATTTTATATAAATTTATATTTTTAATTTATATAAATTTATATTTATATTTTCAATTATATAAAATTATGTTATAAATAATTTATAAATAATATTTTCATTTTATAAGTATTTTATAATTTATATTTTATATATATAATATTTTTATGATTATATATAAATTTAAAATATATTATAATTAATTTATAAATAAATATATAATGCTTTCAAATAATTTTAATTTTTTCATTATTTAAAAGTTAAAATTTTTATTTTAAAAAAATATGTATTAAAAAAGAAGCTCCAGGATTTGCCTGAGTCCACAAGGACCAAATTAAGGAGCCATTTGGTTAGAAATAATCAAGAAAAAGAAAGGGAATGGTGGGGTTTCATTTCTTTTTTTCTTTGTTTGATTTAGAAAAATTCATTTTCTTTTCTTACTTCCCTTTAATAAAATTATTTTAAATGAGGGAATGATGATTCCCTCCAATTCATTAAGAAATTCGATTCCCTCATTCTGAGTTTTGAATGTATCATCTTCAATATAATAATAATAATAATAATAATTTTTTATTATAAAATAATAATATAAGTAAAAATAAAAATAATTATTAAATAATAGAAAATAATATAAATAATAAAATATAATAAAATTGATCTAATGAAAATAAATAATCATATAATAATTATTATAATAAATATAATAACTATTTAATAATATAAAAAATTAATAATATTAATAAAATATTAATAATTAATATTAAATAATTAAAATTTTATAATATGAGTAAATAAAATAAAAATAATAAGATAATAATTATAATAATTTTTTTAATAATAATTATAAGTGAATTATTTTTAAATATAATAATTGTTAGTAAACTAAATTAGAAATACTTGATTCCTTTTTTATTTAAACCAAATAAAATAAGTAATTATGAGGTTTTCATTTCCTTTTTCCCCCATTTCCTTTGTTGATTCATTTTCTTTTCTCTAATTGGACCATGACACCTAAGACTTTTATATTAGAAATCTACAAAAAAATCTTGGTCTAACTCATTCAATAACGAGCCCATCCAACCCCACCTTTGAATTTTGGAAAGACACATGAATTGATTGATATAATGTCCATCTATCTATAGGTTTATTTAAGGTTAGACTACAATATCCTAAAATTGTTTATAGATAACCTACCCTAGACAGATGGCCCAATTAGATGATGACATATGGTAAGTTAAGGATAAATTTTACGTCAGTTCCATATTTTGGATTGGAATTGCCATATCATCCCTAAGCTTTCCCTTTTTCTCATTTGTTACCCCAATGTTAAAAATAATATATTATAACATATTTAGTTAGGTTGTTTTTTGGATTTGCCTTTTCTGTTTTGCAGCCTCCTCAAACAGTGTTGCCTTTCTCTCTCCTACTTGTGCCCCTGTACTTAGTGTCGAACACGATGCCATTCCTGACCCCTATCCTTGTGTCTCTACTCACCGCACCCACAAACTCCATCCAAAACCATCACCCACGAACTCCTCCATTTATAACATGCTTTCAAGGTTTCCATTTTCTTTTTCAAGCATTTGTTTGTAAGATTCTTGTTTTCAAATTTTGTTCTCCATCTCGAACTGAAACTCCACACTAGTGGTGAGTTTTGTTGTAGGAGTTATAACAACTGGAATGTCACCTTTAATTTACTCACATCATTCTATTCTCTAGAGATGTTTGAATCATCGCGATTGTTAGCTTGGATTGGTTCATTCATGGCTTTAATAGGTCACTGTAGCAGATATAGGGCATTATAGTCTCAGCTAGATGGGCTAAAAAAAATACTACGAATGGGTGGCCACGTGTCACTAGAGATTGAACCATTGTCATAAAGGTAACCGATCATTAATTGTGAAATTCACCTATTTGGTCACAAACTATGAATGTAAAAACTACCAAATTGTGAAGATAAGAGGTTAGCTTTTGGATCCAATGTTGAGCTTTTTTGTCTCCTATTTCTCTTTTTATTGAATGTTGTCTAAATATTGTGTTGAGTTGAACTTAATTTTATGACTTTAGTTTAATTTATTTTGCTGATATCCAATACTAAATTGTGAGCTTTAGATACTATCTAGTTTTTTCGGACTATGAAAGGTTATTCTGTGATATGGACCAAGTAGAATTATCCATTAAACAGGTTGGTGATCTTTAGCTCCTAATTTCTTTGTTTTGTTATACTCATTTTTCAATCTGATGGCAAATTTCATGTTCCTCATTTTGAATGGTATGTTGTGTCAATTTGTGCCTGTTTTGGATTATAGAGTTGTTCGCCATTAAGTCAGATCTTCTTGTGCATTTTTTATTTCCTCCCTGATTTCTGTTAAAATTTACATAGGTTTTGAGTAGGGATATCTTATGGAAGACTTACATGAGCATGAAGCTAATTTCTGACACAAGCCTTCAGCTTTTAAGGCATTATGATCATATACCAAAAAGTCATAGAGCACAATTGCTAGATGATGTACATTTCTTTCAAACTTCATCATTTTTTTCTTAATGAAATATTCTTGATACAACTTATGAATGTTGATTTTTTGTATTTACTATTTAATTTATTGAATATATGGCATTCATGGCAGGATAATCCAACTTATGTACATGTATTTGTCCATGTTTTGCATGATATTTCTAAAAAAGAGACTATAGAATATGTTATGGCTTTAATAGATGAAATGTTTATAAGTAATTTAGAAGAAATGACATTTTATTACTTTTAGCATATAAGTGGCACGCCTTCTCACTTATGCCTTTGTAACAAACCTAAAAAGAGCAAGACTCTTTCATGATAAGTCCTTTGTTGATGAAGATACATATGAACCTTTCTTAAGTTAAGTATTTACCTTAATTATGTGTATGTACCTATAGTTGAGGCTACATCATTTGATTGTCATGTATATTCACTTTGTAGTGTAAATTTATGAAATATTAAATATGTAAAATAACAATCATCTTCATCGTTTAGATTATTTTGGAAAGGAAATTGGTTCATACAAGAGAAAAGTTGTGAGATACTTTGTTTAGTAGTTAGGTAATACTATTTCACATTTAAATGCAAATTGTGAAACCTAAAAGGCTTCAATCAACCTTTTGTTTTCCTGTACAAGTTACTCTTTAGTAATAGCTATTTTCCACCCTATTGTGATTTTAGTACCAAGCCAAAAAATCAGAATGGTGCTGTTGCAATTATTGAATCATCAAACTTGAAGAAACCATTTACTACCACTAATGATGTTTTGAAGGGATTGGAGGAATGGCTTTATGCACAAGTTCATTATTTTAAGCTTCAATTTCCTCCCCCTTCCTTTTTTTCCCTTTAAAATCTGAAACATAAGCTGATATTTTTGGTATAGTAAATAGGATAATCACATTGAAATATAAGCTAACAACTTGGTGTGATATCATATGTAGATCAAATACCTGTCAGAGAAGGACATAATTTTAGTTTTTTTTCCTTTTTCCTTTTTAATAGAAAGTGAGAGAAAGACAAGAGCAAGCTAATAAAGTCACTAATCAAATCCTCACAGATCCGAGAACCATAAGTTTTATCATGCTTTAAGGAATCAGTTTCTTTCTCACCAGATCAATCATATGTGAGAAAGTTACTAGAAGCACTTGACCATACATCTGAGGATCTTATCAAGTTATTCAAGTATTGGTGTTTGGCCTAATTGAACTTTATGAAATAGGTTATATTTTAGATCATAAAGTTTGATAAGCTAGAATTTGTCAAATCTTGCTTCATCATTCTTTACGTTAAATCTTCTGTAGCTGAAGAAACCTTTTCATCCCAGTTGTGGTGTCCTAATTACTATCAATTTCCTAGCAACTCTACTCAAGGGACTTGTTGTTAGGTCTTACTTTGTTCAAGTAGATGGGGTCAAGTTTCTGATGCATTTAATTTCTCCAGCATTCACTTAGCAGTCACTACAGGTGAGTTTGCTAAATTCTATTTCTAAGAAGCTTTATAATTGATAAGCATGATCTATCTAGTCATACCTAATACTTATAATGCCTGATGGATGTTTGATAGTTGATATTGCCTATAATAAATGGAAAAATATGCCTAAAACAAGTTCAAATATGAAATGAAACCATTTTCCCCTTAAGAACAATGATGGAAAGGGTGGTTACAAATTTCAAATTATCCTTTGCAATTGACTTATCAATAAATCATAGTTATGATTAAATATTTGAAGTTTACTATTTAGGAAAAGAAGGAATTTAATTGAGAGTTCTCTTTATAACAATTTCCCTATGAAACATGTCTGTGTATAGCTGTTATCCTATTATGAACTGGCCATTAAATACTTGGCTACTTCAAGAATCCTTCCATGATTGATTGATTTTGTGTCTATATTTATAGATAAAGCTGGTTGGGTTAGATATGGGACAATTTGAACTTTGAACTACATTAAACTTAATTTTAGTTATGTTGATTTTAATGGATTGGATGTTAATTGTCTTTAGTTAACATTTACAATTTACAAGTCATAAGAGAAGAAGGAAAGTTGAATGTTTGAATGCAATTGTCTTAATTACTTAATCCTAGATTGTTGAGTGATTGTGGCTTATGAACATCATTCAATCAACTATATCTTTTCTATATCTGGAATATGGACAATGCAAAAACAAAACTTGATCCATTATTCTGTAAATAAGAGTTAAAATTTTCATTTTTTTACTTGTAATGTAGTTCTTTTAATGTACTGTGACTATTGAATTGGTTTCTTTGGTGATGATGTTAAATGCTTTTCTATTATCCTTTATCAAATATGTTCTCCTTGTAGGAATCTGAATAAATAGTGAAATAATCAAAAACATTTCTAAATGGTAGGAGATTCTATGTTGGTTTTGTCTAACAAGTTCTTTTTGCTTCTGGTGCTTAGTCTGTTAGTATTTTGGCAATGAATTCTACTATGAAGATGACATGCCATATCTATATTTGCAAGCTAAAGGCATATTGCATGCACTTAAAGAGAAGGGGAGGAGTTACTTTGAGATCACCAACACCAAAGATAGCAAAAACATTTCTTGATAAATTAGACATCCAGTCTATGTTTGTGGCACAGGTGAGCCACTAAGCAAGTTGCTTTATTACCTTTCCTGTCTCATTTGCTAGACATAAAATCATCTAACACGTAGATCCTTGCTTCTATCTTCTATTTACTTTTGTAGGAAAATTTCTCCAGTTGGACACATAAAACTAACCACTTTTAGAAAATTCATAGGAAGACTAGAATTCGTTACACTTAAATGTTATTCTTTGATGACGAGGATGGGAACACTAAAGCTGTAAATTTATCTTGAACTTACCCCTAGTTCTATCATTGGCTATTGAAACATCTTCTTATTCATTTTCTTTTCAAAAAGTATGATATATATATGCTAAAATGTGTTAGTTTCCTATGCATTTGTATGTGCCTAAAGAGAAAGGACCTGATTTTTTATTAAGTACATGGAGTTGTTTGGAATTTTGATCATACTTTGTTATTTACAGGTTTCAAAAATGGGTGTGACAATCATTTTGGTTGACAATGGTGTGAATCTTGCAACCTTGCGGCAAGGATTGTCAGAGTTTTCTTGAACTCCAAGCTCCTTAAGTAGTAACAAATAAGATTGGATTTGCATCAAGGCATTAGGCTAAAATTGATGTTATTAATGTGAAGTCATGTTGATTAGTGCAGATAACTAGTCTCTGAACTTTTAGCAACGCTTTTCAATTGAATTAGTACTTGATAATTCATGCTTGATAATTAAAAGTGACTAATTTATGTTAAAAATGCTTTTGATAGTTTATAAATTAAATCAACAAAGAGGGTTTTTGTTTGAAACTTAAAATCTTGTTGGTAGTCTTGTATTTTAGGTATTCACTAACTGTGATGCCTCCTACCTTCGCAGTATACCATTCTATTACTTCCTGGGTTCTTTATTCATCACCAAAATGTAAATTAGTTTTATGCGCATGAACTATCTATCAAATACTAACAATCAATATAATGGAGAATTTTTTTTGAAAAACTCATGAGTGGAATTATATGAAAATATTAATGAATGACTAAAATAAAGGTTTTAGTTTGATATGGCTTCAAAGAAAAGTACGTGTTTTTATGAAAAAATTGCAATCTTTTCATAATGAATCTTCTAACTTTTTCATAAAAAGTTGTTACTTGCAATTTTTTATATAAATCTTACATTCTATTAGTCATAGTTGCAAAATAAAAATAAAAATAATTATGATTCCATAAAAAAAATTGTAATGTAATTTTTAATAAAAAAGTTGTAAAAGGTTGTATTATTTTGAAAAATGTAGTATCAAAGCCAAACTAAATGGTGTAGATTATTGAACATGGAATACAAGTTATTTATATAGCCTTTTTTTTTTTGGGTATTTCTCTTCACATATATGTGGGGCTTCTATATTTCGATGTGCAAATCAAATTAAGTTCATGCAGTTACTATAAGTACTTTGTTTGACTAAAGTACAATTTGAGTTATCCTTTGTAACAAAATTAACTTGACCACTTTAATCATGCCTTCCCCCCCTTTCATGCAATTATGCTTGCTCATTTGTTATAAATACCACTTTGATTTGAATATTGAGAGGTATAACTTAGTAGAATAGTAAGTAGGCATTATTTCCACTTGTTGGTGATTCTTTTATACATGGGGTTTAATTTCCTCCAATATCTTATTTCCATTTTCCATTCCAAATGTAGAAGGGGGATTTCTAGCCAAGAGTGGGAAGCAAATGTGAGAATTTAAGAAAAATAAATCCATTTTTGAAAATTTATAAGAAGATGGATTTGATTTCCTCCAATAACTCACCTTCAAGCATCACTGTATGAAAGAATTTACCTTTTAGTTAAGGCTAATTCCATGGAATGATGCAAATTTATCAGGTAACTAAAGTCATCCAAAGATATAAACATGGTTTGTAAATTTTAATTTTTAACTCGGGTGTTGTATATAGAATAACCTTCTTTTTGGGAACTACTATTTTTATTTATGTATAGAAAAAAATGATTGATGAGATAAAGAAATTGGCTTTTTAATTATAAAAGGAAATAAGTGGGAAATATTCATTGAAACTGATAAAGATTCATACAAAAATAACTACAAATCAATTTCTTATACAATCTCAATTAGTGATTATGCTTCATTCAAATTGCATGACATTTGTTCTGAAAATGAAAAGAGATACACATCTCAATTACAAACTAATTGTTCAGCTCTTTAAATGATGACCTCACATCAAAAATGCCTTCAAATATCTTTACCCTTATAGGAGAATGCAATTTCACATTCTCTTTTACAAGAAAACCATAATCCTTTCTCACACTTATTCCTAGATAGTTATTCTCAAAAGGCTGCACCATGCTTCCTAACATATGCATTAGTTGAGTATCTGTTGTTGAGATTTCAGAGATTGTGTCACCTAATTCAAAAACAAAACTTAACAAATTTTCCCTTTCTGATAACAATTTTGATGCTTTTCCTAATAGCTTAAACTTTTTGCATCAACAGGAAAGTGTGAGAAAGGATAGGAACAAGATGAAAAGTAAGAAATTCATCCCATGTACCTTGGCAGAAAGAATTTTATGATATGCTTTAACAATTGCCTTTGAAATGTCACCAACTGGTGAAGGATAAACACCTAAAAGAACCTTAAAAAGCTAGATCTCTTGATAGCATCTTTTGTAGAGAGAAAGGGTGGTTCAAGATTTTCAAAGTCATAATTAACAATTACAGAGTTTGTAGCTTTATCAGCAAGCTTCTGAGTATCTATAACCTAAAGAAGTTATCTAGTAAGTAATATAGAAGACATTCACATATTTAAATTACAATGGATGAAATAGGAAACCATATGTTTCTGATTCCAAGACTCACCACAAAGGCAAGATGATCACCAGCACTTACCATTATATCGTTTGCAAATAAAGGTTCAACACCAAATCTAGACTTGGACGCAACGTTCTCCCTATTGAGGGGAATGTCTTCACTAGAAATTGTTGCTCTCACTCTTTCCATTTGCAATTCAGGTTCAAGCTTTATACTTTAATCTGTGTTAAAGGCTTTGTGCTATAAATAAATGTTTCATGTCGACAATTTGGTGGTGATAGAATGTCATCCACATATATAGCTTCATGTATGGAATTTAATTGTAAATTACACTTTACATACTAGACAAATCTGAAATGACCAAATATTAATGGATTTAAATGGTAGAAAGGAAAGCAGAAGAAAGTACGCATGGCTTATTAAGTACCCATAGATGGACTAGTCAAATGCTATCAAAGAGAGAGATAGCATCAACATTTCAATCACAATTGTCAGATCTTAGGCTATAAGGTAATTTACCAAGTAACATGAGGATAAAAAGAGGGGCATATTGCTTTCAAAAAAGGAATATTTAGTAGCATGGCTTATTTTGACCTTCACAATGTTATTACTTTTAAATATAGAATCTCAAGTTCGTTTGAAGAAAGAGCCAACTTGACAAAATGACTTTCGAATAATTCAATGTAGAATTTATTTTTGGGAAGAGGATTTAGTTTTGCAAATCAAAACCATTAGGTGCCATCATATAATGAAACTATTAACAAATCACTAAAAGTACTTGGGCACTAACATCTTTGTGTGTGTGAATAACTCCTTTAGGTTTTACTTGCTGTCCCACTCATGTACAATAGCAATGCTGGATCCTCACCTATGTCATTGGAAATATAAACAATATGTTAGAGAAATTCTATGCATAATGCTAGCAAAAAATTCCTATTAGCATTCTTAAAAGTTGAACCATGTTTTGCTTACTTGGCCTTTCACTATTCGCATGATGTATTCTGTCCATATCATCTATAATTTGTGAGTGTTCATCTTCACTTTTATCCAAAGACTTGGCGGGAACAAGCAAAATATGAAGATACTCAATGAAGCTTTTGTTAGCAATATTTTGTAACTCACTCTAATCTCCAGTACTTAGTATCATAGACACATCCTATTATCATTTTTGTCATCAAAGTGCCTTAAGTTTTATATATAATCCACTAAATGTATATGGTAGAAGTAAAAAAAAATAATATCAAGTATAGTGCCAACTAAAAAGAAGGTTTAATCATAATGTTCACATACAGATATAGCCCATTCCCTTTTCCTTAGGCATAGCACGCAATCTAGGCCATGCTAACATTTTAATTCATAATATTTCTCAGTCAAGATTAAATTCATGTCTAAAGATCATGTTATCTATTAAGAGGTAAAGTTTCAGATCTAGAGCTTAAGTAAATAGCATATCACATTCAAAAGCCTACAAATAAATAGCATTTGGATGTTAGGATTAAAGATATCAAGACATTGTTAAACACTAGTCAAAGTTAGCCCAAATTCACTAAGTACACAAGTCATTTCAAAAACAATAGGAACCAGTAATCTAATAAATGGGATTTTTGAGCACACCACCTTATTTATCACACGTAAGAGCTCTGCTTTTGGATAGCTGAGTGCAAAAGGCACAACAACACCTCCTCTAAGCAAAGTCCCTAGTATTGCAGCACTGAATTCAGCAGATGGCTTGATCTCAATTCCTACACGAACTCTACCAAAATGTCCCTAGATTATGGCTAAAACAAAAATTAACTATATGAATTTACTTAAGGATGAACACCAAGCAATAGACTAAGCATTTATTACTTTTAAATTATTAAATGATAGGAATATGAATACTAGATAGTTTGTCTAGAAAAAACAATAACAATGGAATTCTAAGATGTAACTCACTATTTTCCTATCCCTATTACACAAGAGATTAGATATCTTTTATGTGGATGAGAGGAGTTGCAAGTAACTATAACTCTTTTATTTAGCTCTGATGATAATATTGCTAGAAATCGTGCATCATACATGCACAGTGGAATAAAATTTTTGCACAATTTCCACCAAGGATCCATGCGAATTTAAAATGCCATAGATTAAGGATTAGGGTTTATATCTTTCGAAAAAAAATCTTCTGACCGCTACAGCAAGTCCGATCTGCTTCCAAATCACGAATCGGAATGGAAACCAGTAAATCAGATCACCAGTACAATGTTTATGTGGCTGCACCTCTGTGGTATCCACACGAACCCGTGAATCACCGATGAATGTCCGCTACACACACCGGTTGGAATTGATCTCCTTACACCTCGTAGTGCTAGCTACGCCTCTTTAGGGATTTTGGTCAAGGAGAGGTGCTAGGGTTTTCTATGCTTTTGCTTGGGATGCGTGAATAATAATAGTAATCCTATTATTACCCAATAAGCCTATTTAAATAGGTGCATAGAAAAACCTAACCTATTTGGGCTTTATTCCATGTATAATTATAGGTTTACTATTGGGCCTTATAATTATAACATGAATTCCCAAATATTAAGTCCAAACAATTTGGTCCATTAATTCCAAATTCACTAGACTCTAAGTGTGCGACCCTATAGGCTTTCATTACGTTGGTAATAACCATTAATCATATTAATGATCATAAACAATGATTGGTGTCTAGCAACACATCATTATTACCCAAGTAATGAGAAAGTCGGTGATTTGACTAAACCTTTTCACGTGATCATCACTTATATCCTTTTGTCCTATACATCTAGATTGAGAACGAGACATGGACCGTGTCATTCCTGTATAGCCCAATCTTAAGGTTTCTTGACTCCTAAGTAAGCTGACTGAAACAAATGTAATCGACATCTCATGTCAATTCATCTGAGCATGGCCATGCATTTTCTCAGCTTTACTTAATCAAGGGGCCCATAGATGTTACTCCTATTATATAGGAGGGACAAATCCCATCTTGATCACACAAACCCCTCCGCATGATATGTGACATATCCAATATCTACCCTTGCATTCACTTAACCATCAGTGACATAGAATAGTATCAAAATATGAAACTCACATGTAGGGAACCTTGGTGATCTCAAGTCAAAGGACCATATTAATAATGATCACTAAGAACCATTTATGACACTCATATAACGATCCATGTAGTGTTCTTAATATGGGTCGGTCCAGTATACAAGTTCTCTAACTTGTACTCATGTGTAAACTTAATATCCCATATAAGTCTTCACACATGCTAGTCTTAACATATCAAAACAACCTAATCCACAATGACATATGACTAGGGACATTTAAGAATACAATTATTTTAAGGTTATTATTATAATTGAATATATTACGTAGATAATATATATAAATATAATAATTGGAATTGCCATTAAAATAACATGATTTAAAATTACAATCACCAATATGATTGGTTTTAGGGCATATACACTAACAAATATTATCATGAGCTGCAAGCCCTTGTTTAGCAACTACTTTAACCACCTCCATATATGTATGAGAATAAGGTGCTACATAAAGTGAAGAAAACATTTAACAGACCTCCAATAAGTAAATTGACTAACCATGATATTTTTTTATATTTTCCTAAAGTAATTATTGAATAAACATATTATTGCTTTAAAACAAGTTAGTCTTTTTAATTTTCCAACATAACCATACCATTTTGATCAGATTGTTAATTTAGAAAAAATAATTGAAATCTTAAGTTATTTTCCTTCAACTCATATAAATCGGATTGGCTACATTCATGCTAATCATATTCTATTGAAGCCAATCAAAAGAATCATTGCATGTAAAATTAGCAAACCCAAAGGAACTGAGTGGCTCTTTTCCCTTTTTCTTCTTCTTAACCCTTGTAATAGTAACAATCCAGAAAGTAATTACCCAAGAAGGGGATTACTCATTGCCAAATGGTCAGCAAATGGTGCAATGCGTATAGCCCTGCATAGTGTTAAATAACAAAAGATTTCCTTAGGTTTACTTGATTTTGATGAATTGCTTAAGAAAAAACTAACTCTCAACATGTTTATTTATATTCATAACTATACAAATCAAATCCCTTGATTTTAGGGATTAAGAATTAACAATAATGAAATTATCCTAATCTAAGATATGTACAGTTAATCATATCAAGATATACATGGAAAGAACTAAATAAGAAAAATAGAATAATAGGATAATCTCAATACTCCCTCTTAAGCTAGAGCATATATGTTATATGCTTAAAGCTTGTCACAAATATATAATATTCTTGGACCTCGTAGTGACTTTGTAAGCATGTCTGCTAACCGATCATTAGAATTTACAAATGATGTAACAACTTCTCCAGATAGGACCTTTTCTTGGATGAAATGATAATCGATCTCTATATGTTTAGTTCGTTTATGAAAAACTGGATTAGAAGTGATATGTAAGGCTACCTAATTATCACAAATAAGACTCATAGGTCCTATTTTACAAAATCTTAACTCAGAAAGTAGTTGTTTTAGCCATATGAGCTCGCATGTAGTGAGGGCCACAGCTCGGTATTCTGCTTATGCACTTGATCTAGCAATAACATTCTATTTCTTGCTATTCCAAGTAATGATATTCCCTCCAATGAGAATACAATAACCTAAAGTTGATCGTTTATCACTTGGATAGCTAGCCCAGTCTGCATCTATATATGCAATAATATTAGTGTGACCTTTATTCTCATAGAGCAAACCTCTTCCAAGAGAACCTTTAATGTACCTCAAGATTCAAACCACAGCATCCCTATGACTATCACAAGGAGAATTAAGAAATTGGCTCACAACACCTACAGCAAATGAAATGTCAGGTTTGGTCACAATAAGATAATTTAACTTCCCTAATAATCTCTGATATCTTCTTAGATCTGAATAGGGCTCTCCCTAATCTGGTATAAGTTTGATGTTGGGATCCATAGGATTATCAATTGGTTTGCAATCTAGAATTCCTATTTCTTCTAAAATATCGAAAGCATACTTCTTCTGAGATAAAGCGACACTTGTTCTTGATTAAGCTACTTCAATTCCAAGAAAGTATCATAACTATCCCAAGTCCTTGGTTTGAAAGTGTTGAAATAAGTGTTGTTTGAGATGTTTAATGCCATCATGATCATCTCCTGTAATGACAATATCGTCTACATAGACAACAAGGTAAATGCATTGATTAGAGGAAGAATGTTTGTAAAATACAAAATGGTCTACTTCACTGCGAATCATGCTAAAACTTTTAAGGACTTTACTGTATCTTTCAAACCATGCCCGAGGACTCTGTTTAAGGCCATACAAAGCCTTATGCAACTTGCAAACAAAGCCACGTGACTCCCCCTGAACAACAAACCCAGGGGGTTGCTCCACATAAATTTCCTCTTCTAAGTCACCATGAAGGAATGTATTTTTAATATCTAACTGATGGAGAGGCCAACGATGCATGGTTGCCATAGATAAGAACAAACGAACAAAGGTCATTTTTGCCACAAGAAAGAAGGTATCACCATAATCAAGCCCAAATATTTGAGTGTAACCCTTAGCTACTAAGCGAACTTTCAACTGATTAACTTGACCATCTGGGCCCACTTTGATGGTAAACAGCCATTGACAATTAACGATAGATTTCCTAGGAGGAGATGGAATAATGGTCCAAGTATGGTTTGATTCCAAAGTTGTCATTTCATCAATCATAGCCTGTCACCATCCTGAATGAAAGAGTGCTTCTTGGACATTTTTTGGAATAAAAACAAAAGAAATAGTAGATAAAAAAGCAAAATAGGAAGGAGAAAGATTATGTTAGCTTAAGAAATTATAGATGGGATAAGGATTATGAGTAGAACATGTACCTTTGCGAAGAGCTATGGGTAACTCATCAGAAGGTGCAGGTGGATTCGGAGAAGGTAGATCAATTAGGATAGAAGCTGAATCACCGGTTTCATCAATGGTAACTTCTTCTGATATTGCTGGACGCAGATAACATTAATAAGTGATAAGAGGATGAGGAAGAGAAGACACTAAAGAATCAATAACAAGTAGAATGGGTGGCATAGGTAATACCTGGGAAATAGAATCTGGTGATACTGATGAAGTAAAATAGGGAGTATCCTTAAAGAAAGTGACATCAGCAGACATGTAAAACTAATGAGTAGAAGGAGAATAGCATCTATATCCTTTCTGTGTTTGAGAGTAACCCAGGAAAATGCATTTAATGGCATGGGCTAACAATTTATCAAGACCTGGTGCAAGATTATGCATAAAACAAGTGGAACCAAAAACACGTAGAGGAACTTTGAAGAGTTAGTCCCCAGGAAACAAAAGAGAATAAGGGGCTTTATTATTCAAAACAGAGGATGGCATTCGATTTATTAAGAAACTAACAGTGAGTACAACATCAACTTAAAATTTTAAAGGTGCATTGGCATGCAATAAAAGAGTATGAGCAGTTTCAATGATATGACGATGTTTCCTTTTAGCAATACCATTTTATTAAGGTGTCTATAGGCAAGTAGACTGATGTATTATGCCATGAGAAGTCATAAAATGATGAAATGAGGTAGAGAAGTATTCTTTTGCATTATCACTACGTAAAATGCGAATAGAATGCCTAAATTGGGTTTGAATTTCATTGTAAAAATTCTGAAAAATAATAAATAACTCTGAACATTCTTTCATTAAAAAAATCCAAGTACATCTTGAGAAGTCATCAATAAAAGTAACAAAGTATCTATACCTTAATATAGAACTAATTCGACTTGGACCCCAAACATCTAAATGGACAAGATTAAAAGGAGAATTTACATGACAATTAACCGTGCTTAGAAAGGAAACTCGAACATGCTTACTAAGTTGACATGACTCACATTCCAAAGATTGCAAATGGGAAAGATAAGGGACCATTTTCTTCAATTTATTGAGACTAGGATGACCTAAACGATAATGCAGAAGATTTGGTGACTCTAAAATGGTGCAAGCAGTAGAAGATGAAGGCTGGAGATAACATAAACCATGTGATTCAGATCTTGTACCAATCATCTGTCCTATACTCCGATCCTATATTAAGAAAGAATTGGAAGTGAAGGTTATGGAACAATTAAAATTGCGAGTGAGTTGACTAACAAAGACCAAATTAAAAGGACAACTAGGTATAAAAAATACAGAATTTAAAGATAATAAAGGAAGAAGTGTGGCTTGACCAGTACCAATGACTTTATCTTTGGAACCATCAGCCAGAGTGATATGGTGTGGCGTTTTAGGCTGTGATAAGTTTAAGAAAAGAGAAGGATTACTAGCTATGTGATCAGAAGCACCAGAGTCCAAAATCTAGGATCCAACAAAAGAGGATTGAGAGAAACATACCGTGGAATCACCATTATGAGCTACAGAAGCTGCCTTGAGCTGTAAATACTCCTTGTATTTAGTATTTGACAAAATATTCTGATTATCACTTCGAGATTCAATTTATTTCTCTGACGCTGAAGATTGAGCATATGTCACATTGGCTGGTTTCTCAGGAAATCCATGTAAGGAGTAACATTTATCTTGAGTGTGACCAATACATTTGCAATAAGAACATTATGGACGATTATTAGAGCCACGGCCTCCTCTTCCACCACCTCGACCACGTCCTCGGCCTCCACGACCTGCTAGATTAGAGAGAAATGCTGAAAATTCTAAACTTGATTAAGAACCAGAATCAGTCAAGGTTTCTAGAGAAGGAACATGAAGTAGACGATTAATAAGATTTTCTATTGTAGGGATAGTAGAACTTGTCAATATTTGATTCTGGATAGATTCAAGATCCTTATGCAAGCCATGAAGAACAAACGCCATACACATGTTGTCAATCTTAATCAGCACCTTTTAAAGATTGTCATCTATCAAGATTAACTTAAGCTCATCAATGGTGGATTGTGCTTTATTCAAGTATGATGGGAGATCATGATCTAACATCTGAAGAGTAGCTAAATAATGCACTACATCATAGAGTCACTGGACATCATTTGAATAGACACTCTAAGCCTTCTTCTATATGTCATAGCATGTTTTATAAGTATGAAAATGGACCAATAGTTTTAGATTAATGGACTGCCATAAGAGAGAAACCAGCTGGTAATAAGCCTTCTTCCGCTGATCTCGTTCAGTGGCATCAATGTCTTCAGCCCTTTTAGTTAAATGATCTGAGAGGCCTTGTCCCAAAAAGCCATATTTCTACATCAGCTTGCCAATCCATATAATTCTTGCCATTGAGTTTCTCTGATGTTATGGATGGATTACTAAAGAAAACAAAGGAAATGGGATTTTTGTTTGTAGAAAAAGAACCGAAAGAAGCCATAAAAGATGAAGCAAGGTGGGATGAGGGAGATCAAGCAAGGAGAATAGCTCGGACTACTGACCCTTGGGATAGACAGAGGAGGTGCCGACGAGATGATTGGTGGTGACCAAAGGTTGAACCGCAACCGGGAAGGTGGTGCATGGTCTTCACGCACTGATGGACTCCTCTGCTTTTGAACGCACATGGCTAGGCAAAATTGGACGGCGATTGGTGGGATGGCTGATCGAACAGTGATACATCAGCCGGTCGGATGGCGAGGCATTAGCTGTCGGATGATAAGACTTCTGCACAGAGATGATGATTTTCCTCTGTTTCTGACCTCTAACCTCTCTCTTTTTTTTTTATTATTATTATCAGGCCCACTAAATGTGACCTCTGATACTAACTTAATTTTGATGAGTTGCTTAAGAGAAAACTAACTCTCAACATGTTTATTTATATTCATAACTATATAAATCAAATCCCTTGATTTTAGGGATTAAAAATTAACAATAATGAAATTATCCTAATCTAAGATATGTACAGCTAATCATATCAGGATATACATGGAAAGAACTAAATAAGGAAAATAGAATAATAGGATAATCTCAACAAGTTCATTGAATTGTTAACATAAAACTAAGGTGTCAAATGACAAAAAGGAATTATAAATTCAAGTTTGCGAAAAGGAGTTACACCAAAGTAAAGAAAGACGAGGAAGGAAAAAGATGGCATTCTCAATATATCCAGTTCGAGGAATATAGATAATGAATAAGAAAGGGATAAAGTTTTTCAGTGCATACCTTTCCATCTGTAACACAAGTTCAACAACTTCTAAGTAATAACTGATTGGAGCCCAAGCTGGGACTTGGATTGTTGTGATATTACTAATGTTACAATTATATCTTCCTATAAGTACTACAGGCAGTTCCCTAATCACCTTCACATAGCCTTCAGCCATGGATATAAAGTGATCTTCATCATATATATCACAAAATTCATTGAAAAACAAGTAATATTATTTGAAATGGGGTATTATTAGATATAATAGTGTAGGATTACTAGTAAATTAGTTTACCTTAGATCTCTCTAAACATTGTGGAATTCAAAGTGAGGTATAACTAGCATGGCATCAATGAATTATTGTTTAATTGTTAACAGAATAAGTATTAACATCCACCATATGGAAGGATGAAAAGAGGGCAAAAGAACTCGAACTTACTTGTCAATATCTATTCCATTCCGACCATTTGCAACAATATTATACAAAATTTTTTTCTTCTTCATTCGAAATAAGAAGTTTACATAGAGCAAAATGAATAATGCAAGTAATGTGAGGATGGTGGTCTAAGAGAAATAAAGAAAACCCATCAAAGAAACAGAAATAAAAAGAAAAAGGAAAAAAGGATAAATCAACATGGATTATAAGAACATATTCTTTCTGAATGATGGTAATAGTTAGTGATGATCATCTCTTGTTATTAGAATAGAAATGTATCAAAGACCCTATATCTTTATCTTAAATTTCATCATTGGAAGTACTTCTTATTCTTTATACGCAACAAAGGAGCAAATTTGGAATCAACTCTAAGTATTTGTTCTCTAATATTGCATTGTATCAAGAGAAACTGCTCGTTCTTAGGCATTATTTCAGATTTGAAAAACATAACCACGTAAATAAGAAGAAAGGAAGAAGATTAAATTAATTATTCAGTTTAACCTTCACTTTCTTGAAGAGTTTAGGATCCACATCAATATTGTGTTGATCAACAATGTGACTTATCATCTTCGCAGACATGTCCTCATGAGACTTGAAATGTTAAAATTGATACCTTATGAAGGATTCAATCCTTTAGCAAGAAATAAACACACTTCATGAACATAGCTAATTCCAAAATAAAATGCTATAAAGATTTGTTGTATCTTACAAAATCATCTGACAATAGAGTATCTATGCCTAGAATCTAGCATGAGTTAGTGATGCATATGTCCATGTCAGAAGAATGGGATATAATAATATATTTATTATAAGCTAATGTGGTAGAGAAAGGCAGTTTCCCTCCAATCACAAGGTTAGAAAAAAAACCTTTGGTGGTTTCTTGTCATATTCTAGATGTCAAAAATTGAATTAGAACATTTAGATTTTAAAAGAGAATTTAGTACAGGAAGTATCATTGGGTCCATTAAACTTCTTAACTAAAAATGTTGCTAATGAGAGTTTCTAACAGAAGAATAGGAAAACAAAACAAAAATGTTTATGATAAAACTTGATTCCAAGGTATTCTTCCAAAAGATCAGATTATTTAAGTTAAAAAATAGAGATCAGATTATTTAAGGTAAAAAATAGAGATCAACTTTTTGATGAAATCTTCAAAATTGATAGATTGTCAGCATGTAACTCTCAGTGCTTCATGTAGTCAACCAAAGCCAAAACAGAAGAAGCAGTACTCGTAACACAATTGTGCAAGAAAGAACTCGGATCCATAAAAAACTTGCTAAAGCAGAATG